>VYZT01027316.1:0-58400 GCA_013400735.1 Pomatostomus ruficeps
ACTTCTTTTTTAAAAAGAGAGAATAAGGCAGGAAAGAAGAAAACAAGATGAACTTGAAATTTATAAAAAGAAATTCTTGTCCTCACCACCCTGTCTTGACAGGGCAAGTCCTTTTCCTCTAATTTACTTTTAAGTACAGTGATGGCTTGGATGGCAAAAAATATTGCAGAGTTCCTGTAGAGTTTAGGAAGAAACCATTAGGAAAAAATTCTTTAGGTTGGAAAAGACCATCATGATCATCAAGTTCAACCTTAAACCCAGAACCATCAAGTCCACAACTAAACCATGTCCCCAGGTGCCACATCTACACACCTTTTAAATACCTCCAGGGATGGTGACTCAAATCTGGTCAGTCTGTTCCAAAGCTTCATGACCCTTTTGGTGAAGATACTTTTCCTAATAGCCAATCTAAACCTCCCCTGGCACAACTTGAGGCCATTTGCCCTTGTCCTGTCACTTGTTACTTGGGAGAAGAGGCTGACCCCTACCTGGCTACACCCTCCATTCAGGGAGTTGTAGAGAGAGAAGGTCATCTCTGAAACTCCTTTTCTCCAGCTCCCTCAGCTACTCCTCATAAGACTTTTGCTCCAGACCCTTCACCAGCTTTGTGGCCCTTTTCTGGACATGCTTCAGCTCCTAAACATCCTTCTTGTAGAGAGGGACCCAAAACTTAATACAGGATTTGGAGCGCAGCCTCACCAGTGCCGAGTACAGCAGAGTGACCACTTCCCTGGTCCTGCTGGCCACACTCTTGCTGATCCAGGCCAGGATGTCATTGGACTTCTTGGCCACCTGGGCACACACTGGCTCATGTTCAGCTGCTGGTGACCAGCACCCCCAGGTCTTTTCTCACCAGGCAGCTTTGGGTTGTCATGAGCCAGGTGCAGGATCCAGCATTTGGCCTTATTGAAAGTACACAATATCCACAGCCTTTCCCTCATCCAGTAAGTGAGTGACCTTGTCATACGAGGAGGTCAGGTTAGGCAAGCAGGACCTGTCTTCCCTAAAGCCTGACCCAAAGAGCAGCAAAGAGCAAGGTAGACAAATCTCCTTCTTCACTTTAACTTAGCTGCACATTTTTCCGGGAAAATAACTGCTAAAGCAACAACACAGATGCCACACTTCATATGACTAAACCACATTCCTATTCATGGGCTGTGTGCATTCCAGAGTCACTGAAAATGAGGGATGAATATTAACTGGTAAAACAATAAATGACCAGTTTCTGGAAGCGTATGAACAGAAGTGGAGCAACCAAGGACAAGGAGACCTCAATCCTATGTGCTGCAGACACTGCCAGTCTAGTCAAGAGAGGGCCAGCCTGGAGCAATATGGATATAAAGGACTTCATATAAAATACCTTGGTAAGTGGGGACTGCCAGCAGGAGCACATAAGCAATATAGATTTCACTTGTGTTGATCTCACAGTGTTTTGAACGACTAACCAGGAAAGCATTCTCATTCTGAGTCATATGTCTCTTTTAGTCACCACTCAGATAAACAGTCATTAAATATGATTGAATGGACAAGGGAAGTCATAGGAACTTAACTGTTCTGATACTGTGATAAGAATCTATTTGATTTTGAGAAAATAATTTTGTCGTATTAGGATTTCAGAAGACCTTTTTTCCCTGCATCTCCTTGATGAAAGACTCGCATTATAAACTAGATGCCCTCTAATTCCATTCATTTGTGTCAGTTTTTTGGCACTTGTTAGTGAAACTCTGGTCTTAAGTATTTGCATTTGTGGTGTAATTCTTTTACATTGAGGCCACTTCCAAATGGAAGATTCTGAGATCTATAGGTACCTCTGAAACACAATCTTTCCTTCCATGCTTGCCAACAGAAATTCCACACTGATCTGCAAGTATTCTCTTCAACAAAACTCAGTTGATGGCCAAAATCAGCAGGAGAAACTGTGCAAAGCACATCTGAAATAAAAGCACTACGTTAAGTGCCTCAGAGCACTTGCCGTGTTGGAATCACACTACGGAAAGGACTCTGCCTACACTGGGAGAGAATGAGAGACAGCTTGATGAATCAGTTGCATCATAAGGGAACCAGCCACCACCAATTCTTCAGAAAGAAGAAAATAAGTACCAGTAGCCTGAAGAATACAGCTGAAAGCACCATAGTTTGGCTAGTTCGAATGTATAAGCAAAAGCAGGAGACAAAAGCAAAAAAAACCTTGAAACTTTCAAAAGTTTAGATGCCACGTTCACTCATACCAGGAGTCTACTGCATGCTTTAAGTGTGCATGGTCTCTTGTGATCAAAAACAGTCCTATTTTTTGTTTTTATCCATAGAGGGAAGATCCTTGAACTCTGCCCTACAAAACTAGAGGGTGAATACAGCTGTACTGTATTACAGCAAATTTGGGGTTGTTGCCAGAATTCATTTTGCCTTACATTGAAACTGTTTGTTTTCCACCATTTCAAAGATTTTAGGGGGCATGAAGGCAAGACCCAGCACTGCCTCCCAGAGTGCTAAATAATGAAGCGTGCCTTATGAAAATATATTAGCACCATCTATTTGTAAGCACCACTGCACTTTTCAAATCATTCACAGCAGTGCTTTGATTTTCCAAATCTGGTGTCACAGTACCACCAGGCAAGTTTTCAATGATAATCTAACACTACAAAGCTTTTCTTTTCTGCTCTTTTATATTTTTGTATTTATTTTGGCTTCCAAATATGGAGAAATATTGGTTGTTTGGCTGCAAACCAAATATAGCTTAAAATGAGAAACATTTAAAAATAGTTCTGTTTCTATGTAGCAGAATAAACAAGACACACTTCTAAAACGGCCACAACCACAGAATCATGGTTGATTTAGGGTGGAAGGAACTTCTGTAAGTCAGTTCAGGTCCCTGCTCAAATCAGACCTCAGGTTGCTCAGGGCCACATCCAACTGAGTCCTGAACATGTCCAAGGACATAGATTCCATAACATCTCTGGGGTAACCTGTTCCAGTGTTTAGCATTTTTCTGTTTTAAAAAAAAAAAAGTCCTAATATCTAACCGGAATTTCCCATATTCCAGTTTGTGCTCAGTGCCTCTTGCCAAATCACTCTGCACTTCTGCAGAAAATCTGTCTTTGTATCCTCTGGTCAGATGGCTGAGGACAATGTTTGATCTTTTCTCATGAAAGATTACATCAAACGCCTATGTTCCTAGCCACGAAATTCACAATAACAAATACCCTGAATGATGAAAGTAGGGGCCATATGAAGAATACCTTATTAGGGGAGGGTGAGCTAACAGCCTTACCACATAGTTTTGTCATTTGCAATTAAAGTTCCTCAATTAATTATTTTTTTCAATGTATTATTCTGCCTACACAAGTCTAACATTGCTTTAGAAGAATAGGCTTTCAACATACAGCAGTTAACTTTGCAAAATACAAACAAGCATGTCTATCTACAAAAACCTAACTCTTAAGCTCTCAACTTACACCTTCAAACTACTTTAATTTCAAAGAGGGCACCTTTTCTTAGGTGTATCAACATTCTTAACAGAATGCACACCACAAATAAAACAGCATAAACTGTAATTCCCCTCTATGCTTCTTTCATATCTGGGGCCATTTTAGTAATTTAAATTATAAGGGAAATTCACTACTAAAGGCGTATGAGTAGCTGAAATATGCAGTAGGGAAACTCCTCAATGGTGTTCAGCTGAAGGTAGTGACTCAAAGAGATTGTCAGGGTTTGGGATACTTTTTTGTTTAGTTCTCTGTGTTGGAATTTTTCCCCATTCTAGCTGCTGGGGGGTATAATGGTGAGTGATTATTTGCTTGGGAACCTTGATGGTGGGTGATTAGGAAGGGACAAAGACTTGGCTAGAAGATGGGTGAGGCTGGCTAGCCTTATCTGGGATTCCCTGATAGCTGGGATTTTTTCCCTTCAGAGGGGGGCAGGGATACTGGGATGAGTTTAAAAAAGAGCCAATCACAGCTGAAGGGCACTCTTCTTTGCTGCTGGACATCCAGAGACAGAGGCTGCTGGAGCTCTAGGGAGGATCTGCCATCACTGCAGGCGTCTGTCTCCAACTGGATGCTTCTATCCTTGCTCCCCGACTGGCTGTGACCCTGACTCCATCAAAGCTGCGTGTTTTCTACCAACTCTCCATCGCCTGCTCCAGGGCCTCAAGGGAAGGAAACTCGGGGTTCCCGAGCCCCTTTCTTCCCCTCTCAGGGGAGTCATCGCACCCTCCCTGCGCACCAGGAGTACCAGTGCCCCTGCCAGCTCTGACTGTGACTTCATCAAAGGGGAATTGCCAACAAAGCGGAAGAGACTGTCCGTGGGTTTGTGTGTTCTTATTTGTAGTGGTTACTATTGTTGTTGTTTTGTCTGTCCTATTATATATATATATAAAATATATTAGTAAAGGACCGTTATTCCTCCTTTCTCATACCATTGCCTGAAAGCCCCTTGATTTCAAACTGTTGCCGATTCGGAGGGAGGGGGGTTGCATTCTCCTATTCTGGGGGAGGCTTCTGCCTTCTTTGGCAAATACCTGTCTTTGAAACTAGGACAGAGATGCACCGTGAAAGCCCAGGGTCAGCTCCATCACTTCCTGTGCCCTTTCTCACAGCATTCTTTCAAGATTTCTGACACTTTTTTCCTCCAGTTGCTATGCACATTTAGTTTTATTAATGCTAGTCAGAAATATGCTGCTCTTTAATGATATAAACTAAATAGATACTTCTCAAAGAAAACTGTTAGCTGTTATTACAAAACTACATAGGTTTTAAAACTTCCTTTGCAAATTCCTCTCAAGAGATCACTACAGTCCAGAACTGAGTTAATAAGCTGTACTCATTATTACTTTAGAATTAATTAGGTCAATTCAGAGGTAAAGATGTAGTTATCATCAATTCCAGCTTCCATGTAGCTACATAAATCATTGTACAAAGGAAATTTGTGCTCATGTGTTGCCATCTGTTTCACCTGTTTTCAGGTCATTCAAGAACTTCATTGAAGTTCCACTTCCATCTTTATCACTATCTCCGTCACAAGGCTCCTTAAACATGCTGATTTAAATTTTTTTTAATTGGACTTAGTAGAGTAGCTGTCCTTATTTTTAGGGTGAAAAGCTGAAAAGAGACTGGATTTAAACTTAGGATCCCATTTCAGTGGTCCAGCTCCCAATTCCAGCTTTCATTCTGAAGGTCATTTTCCATTATTTGTTAAAACAGGAAGTAAAACTGAAAACAGGAAAGAAAACTGCTGTTTGAAAATAACCAAGCCTGCAGCTCTAATGGAAAAGGGAACAGGAATTAAACTTCTTAAAACTTCTTTGGAATTACTTAAAACAACCTGACCCTGTTTCTTCTTGTCAGATACTGTTTAATTTCTATGTTAAACCTTAGAAAATCCAGCTCCTTTATGTGTCCAGTTAGTAAACTTAGTTTGGTGTTTGATAGTAAAAATTTAGTTTCAATAAAATTCAACAATTAACAATTCAATATTTTTGAAGGATGGGGACAAAACCAAGCCTCTCCATCATTTTCAATGCATAGTGCTCTCTGAAGCTCCTTCAAGTTGAATCATTTTTGACAGATATAATTTTTAAAATAAACAGAACACAAATTTAAAAGGAGAAGAAAAAAACTCCTTGTTAATAAAACAACCTGAAACCCTTATTTCAATTTAGATTGTGGATCACTTAGTTGTAGTAGGAGAAAGCTTAATTTGCATCTGATGTCTTTAGGTTCTCTAGGTCCTTTTCCCCTGGCTTTACTCTCAAAGCTCCTTGTTTGTTGTTGTTTTTTCCAGACTGGCCTGGCATGTGTTTTTCTGGATGTAATTTCACCTGGACAGAGCTGATGAGACAGTGACTGTGTCTTGACCAGAACAGCTGTCTTTCCAATCCTGGATTCTTCTCCTGTCCAAGGAAACAAGTCCAAGGTAACTCCACCCAGGCTGGGCTATGAAGAAAACTGTGTCCTGGCCAAAGAACCCAACAGATTCTGCATAAATATATTTAATAAAGGCAAGCAGAAGACTGTGGGGAGCAAGAAGAGTCTCCCCAGTTTTCTAGGTCTAACTCTTTTTTTTTTAAAGCCTTTAAAGAGCATCAGCCATTGCAAACACCAAAAGAGAAATGTGTTCTTTGGACATGGCCGCATATGAGGCGGTCATGTTTTAGAGCTGATCAACTGAATAAAAGTAGGCATTTTCTTTAACAACAGCTCCTCAGTAGGAAAAGCTCAACAAAATACTAAGAACATGAGCAGGTGAAGAATTCAAATGCTGCTGGTCTGGCTCTGCCCACAAACTACAAAGGCATTGAAGCGACTGGTATTAAAGACCACAGACCTTAATGCAATAACTTTCTTAGAACTATGTTCATGAGCAGGCAGTGCATTATCACTGCCTTTACCTCAGTGGCAGGCAGTGTTTGGCATCACCACCTCCTTAAGCCACTTTTTATTTACAAATACCAGTGCATTTTTGAAGAGTCGAAAATCGAAGGCATACTGAAAAACTCTATTTGGAACTGCAGTGGCCTTTGCTTCTGCAAGAAGACTGAAGACACTACACTTTACAATGCAGGATGTTAGTGTTTATTACTCAGTGCACAGATAATCTGCTACATGGGTTATTGTGCACCCAGATTGTGGTGAGGATCTCATTTCTTACAGCAAATTTGGAGTCTGTTCCTTACACGTAATCACCATTTATTACATCATAATACTTTTTTTTTTTCACTGTGGGACTACTCATCTGAGGATCTTTTGAAACACTTTGGGGGAATCACTCAAAAAAAGAATATAAAAATAACTGATGGCAAGAAAGTATAAATTCTATTGTGTTATAATAAGGCAGCTCCAAATTAACATTTAAAAAACTCCAAGCAGTAATAAATTGAAATTTGCATGTTTATCTGTATAATAGAATGAAATAGTAGTCATATACTGAAATCATGTTTATCGTAAATGTTATCTTATCTGCCATAATCCAAGCAGTTGAAAGGGCAAGTCTTTAGCTCAGTATTCCATAACATTGGCTTAGATGATTTTAAAGCTAACTTTGTTTTACCTCCTTCTCTGAATCAGCACATGGTTATTTTATACAGACAAAACTGTATTTTTGTAGTAGTATTTAGACAGCTGGAGGATTTACAAGCTATAGTAACAGAATAAATTTGAAACCAGCATGTGCTTCCAACCCTTTCATTGCAAATTAATCTATAAGTCTCAGAATCACCAACATGGGATGTTTCAAAACTGTTACCTTCTCTGTTTTAAATCTGAAGAGACGGATCTTAGTCCTTTTATGTACTAGTTCTCACTTCTGAAAAATCTCTTATCACTCATAGATAAGTACATAGAGCACTGCAAAACAGATGAGCTTGATAAATTCAGGAAAAAAGGCAAAGTCAATGACTAAAGGTACAGAGTATGTTACCCAGAAAAGAAGCCTGAAAAAACAGGAGCCATCGACCTTAGAAGAAAAGTACATAGATAGATATGAAGACAGTATCCAAGTATACATGGCAAACTAATAAAGCCCTGAGGAAAAGCAGTATAAATAAGTTCTGCTCCATATCCATGAAGAGAAGTGACAAACTGTAGCAAGGAAGATATCTGGAAAACTGATACAGGCGGTTACACTCTGGAACGAACTGTCTCAGGAATAAGAACAAGGTGATCAAAATGAGTTCCGGAAGTCCATTTCAGCCTTCTGTTTCCCTGTAAAAATGAGTATTTTTCCACTTGAAGTCTACTACTTTTGTTCTGCACATCTAAGTATGCTCTGTAAAGCCTCAAGGAAGGCTTCCCTCCTCAGTGCTGTGCATGAATTCCAATATCATACTTCCTATCTCTAACACATAGAAAATGAAAATCCAATAAGGCATGATCTCTTCAGTATATGGATAAGCATAAGGGAATTGCCAGTGAGAAGCAAGATTTATTTGTTATGTGAGAACAGAAAAATATCTCCATGAAGTTTCTTGAGTAAAGGCAAGACACAGCATGCAGGAAACTGCAAGATGTTCCCCCTAACCTCAGTCACCAGGAACAATCACACCTATGCACATGAAGAACAAGTAGGTGATTTGGAACAGCCAGAGCAAATTTACCAAGGCCAGGCTGTCTGGCAAAGCCTGCTGCTTTCTGTAATGTTATTATTGGCTTTGCATACAATGGGAAAGGGTGAACATCATTTACTTCAACTTTGGCCCAATTTTCACGGGTATCCTTCCTATCAGGCTGGAGAAACACAGACTGGATGCCGACATTACAGGGTAGATAGAAAACTGGGCTCAAAGAATAGCAGTCAGTGGTTAAAAGTCCAAAGTCCCCTTTCATATCCCTTTGATATTGCTCAAGAACCTCTTTCAGGTTCTTCAGCACTATCCAGTGTAATGGATAATACAGTGTAATTCCTATACTCATTTCAGTGAGGGAGAGTGTTCTGTGCTTTGTGTACGCTTGGGAAAGAACTTGTGTTGGGCAAACAGAAGCAGATGAGTTGTCCATAATGATCTGCTTTGAAATTGAAGGAAAACAAACTAGATTGACATACCCAATCAGAAATAGGTGAAATTCTATTTATAAGTCCCCCCTATTATGCTGGGTATAGTTGAAGCAGGAATCTTTAAAATAATATGCAAATAGATGGAAATGGAACAGGATTATTCGTTTTCTGAAGTCACAATGATTTTTCACTTCCAGCATTGCAATCCTCGTATGATCACACAAAATATCTGTGTTCTCTGCTCAAAATAACACCCAAGTCATACAGGACTTCAAATACAGCAAGGATTAATAGCTCTGAATGGACACTTGGCAAAGGTGCTTGCAACATTGTGTGTTAACTTTGGAATAAATTCCCTGCTTTTTAGAGGCAGACAGATGATAAAGCAATTAAATATCTGAAGCACACATACAAATTCTTAGGTGGTGTTGTGTATCAAATGCTAAACTCAGAAAGAGTAAGAAAACTTTGTCAGTTAACAAAAGCAGTATGGAAATATGAAATTCTATTGTGCTTTGACAGCTCTGATTTGGGCTTGTCAATGTAGTCAAGTCTGTCAACAAAGCTTTCAGTGAGTTACTTCCCTTCAGTTTAGAAAGCTGTAGACACAAACAAACAAAATGTAAATTTAAACAAATTGCCCTATGTTTCCGAAAGAGCAGTCAAAATAAAGTGGTTTCACTTATGTTCTTGATCTCCAAACTGAATGTTCTCACACATGTCTATGACACTTGCTGGATACAGCCCAGTCCTATAAGGATTGATTCCAACTGCACACAGTTTTTCCAGCTGGAAAATGTATCTCATCTTGCACCATTAGATGAGACAAATCTCAGGACTGATGACCTGGTTTCTTACTACTACTCTAAAAAACTCAACAAAAACCCCAACAGATTAAGAAAAATCAGACATGATCCTTTTTATCTTCCTCTATATTGTTCCACATTCTGAGTTTGCAGAGATCAAAGGAAAGATTCAACAGTTAAAACACATCTGGAGGAAGAAGCAACAAATTGCCAGTGCATTTTTAATTTTAAAAAGTATTAATAAATACTTCATAAGTTTAGAATTTATTCTTGAATTCCTAAATTTGACAGAATTTTTTTTTCAGCACTATGAACACATTGTGAAGCAGAGGCATTGTTAAATTGTCTTAAGAAACTAGAATATGAAATAAATGGTTCTAAATCAGTGGATTGTTGCGGTGTGCTCTGGCCAGTTTTGGTTTATCTCACGGCCAGGCTCTGCTATCTCCCCTCCCCCTGCCTCAGTATCTGTTTTGCCCCCTCGAAGGGCTCTGTATTGCGCACTCCTAGACAAAGCCCGCCAAATTCAAACCTAGCACTCCTTCCCTATTGGATGTTGTACCCTACCCCTGCCCCCTCATGTTGGTATATATGGGACTGTACCCCCCGTGCCAGTGCTTCCCCGGCACAACGCCGGTGCCGAATAAACCATCTGGGAAAGCTCCTCCGCTGTCTCTCCTTCCTTGGCACGCCTGTACCATCAGTGGGTTGAGTGAAACCTTTCAGGAACTTCGCCAGCCCTCCCGTGCTTCGGAGCAGCCTGGCAGCCCCTGGAGCCATAAGCGGACGCCCGGTACCCCCACTGGAGGCATTGCGGCAGTGGATTACAGAAAATAATGGACACCAAGCCTAGTAAGTATACAATATGTAAAATAAAAGCTATGTCGATGATTAAGTGAGTACTAAGATAATAAAAATACTTACTTTTGCCACTGAAGGGGTTTCATTTTTTCTCCCACGTGTTTCCCTTCCTACCCAGGATATGGCATAGAGTTTATGTTCTGTGATTATATTTTCAAATTCTTTATCTGTTACATCACCTACTCTATTTTCACCATGTTGCTTTTTATCTACAGAGATGAAAGAAAGCTGCAGGAAGTAATCTCTGTTTCCAACCTATCGTTCTATGTCTATACTTACTTTTTTTAAAATAAATTCTCCAGCCAGTGTTTCACTGAAAGAAAAATGCCAATAAAGAATACTGTCAGCTACACAAAAGGAAGGCTTATGAAAATTTTGGGGTGGGATAGGGACAAGCACCTCTATGCACAAAACCATCAGCTAAGCAATCTTTGAAGGCCTGACTTTGCATTTTTACTTGGACTTGTCTCAGGCATGTATCCAACTGCTCATGGAGAATTTATGGTATGTAGGAATCTATGTCTCTCTCATTACTGATCTTGTAACCCAGTGTGCAGTAGATTCCATTAATTCCCAAGGAATGCTCTCTGACTTAAGAGTGTATTAAGTACATAAATAATACTTCACGACTTCAGAGTTTTGAAATGAGCTGGTCTTCTCTGTGCCAGATTTTTTTAACAACTGACAAGTGTTTTAATACTACAAAAAAAATTAATGGAAAAAAATCTAGAAGAGGCAGGTCATGGAAAAAATTATTCACAATGCCTGAAGTTTCAACAGGGCATAAATGAGATTATCTATTCCCTATATGTGGTGGAGTATCTGTAATTTTTCTACATACTTAATACTATGAGCAACCTCACATTACCTTCAAATAAATATAATAATAGTATATGATGTCCCTTGCTAATTGCTGTAAGTATTTCTGAGTGGAAAGGGAACACAATAAACATCTGTTACGTTACTGAGAAACTGCTTTCTAAGAATTCATGGCTAATTCATGTACGTTAACAACATGCTTTTATCAACTGCTATTTGACGACGTTACTAAAATTGTAAGAGTATGATGGAAGTGTGAAAGATTAAAACAAATCATTTTTGATGCAAAGCATTTACCAAAAATGAGCAAGATGCCACACTGCTTTTGTGTGTGCCTCTGCATGCCTCAGTGTACTAGAGAGTCTATGTGAAATCACACTCATGACTTGCTTACTTGTGTGTAAGTCAAGTATAGATTTTCCATTGGAGCAAAAATCCCCAAATCTGCCAACAATTCAAAAGAAGCTCTTCAGCTAAAAATAATTGCATAATTAACATTTTAATATTTTGAAAAAAAATCTTATTTATGTTTATACAGACTTGATTAACAAAGGACATAAATTAACTCCTACTCCATAATACCAACTGAGTCACATCAGATGTACCAGCTATCAAGAAGCACTGAATAACCAACAGAAACAAGAAGTAATTTTTATTAGAATTGCCAGTTTTTGTGTTCCTCATAACTAAACCAAAGAGTAGGAAGGAATGCTGAACGGTCAGCACCGGTACTTGTCAGATCATAGCTAAAAGCTGGTGCTCATCTGTAAGGTAGCAAATGACAAGCTGTCCCTGTGGAGCAATTTCATAGTCATGTTCACACAGTAAATATCTGTCAATTAGCTTTATGACAAAAGAAGGAGACTTATTGATTCAAGCTGAACATGGAACCCCATCACTTTTACCTGAGTCAGCTCTTCATCAAACTAAGAGAATTCATGGTTCTTAAGCCTGACTGCAGCCATTTCCCTAACTGTGTAACAAGCTGCACGTGGTGCTATAAATAAAAACGCTGCCCTGCCATTTAATCCAACTACTTCAGGGTTTGTGTGAGCCACATAATGGAACTCTGCCAAAATGTTCAGGTCAGACAGTAGAGTTTTCTTTCTATTATTTGTATCCCAAAGCTCAACTTCTTATCAACCTTCAGGCTATTGCACTCCTGCCTTTATTTTCAGTGTATGTTTGTGCATGTTGTACAGACACTGAGATTTCAAATGAAAAGCGACATATGATAAGAGCTGAACGTCTTGTCATTTCCTCAGTGCATTTTCTTGTTCATGTATAGGCTTGAACTGTGGAAATTAGGTAATCTAAATTGCCTGAAAATGTTTTAACTTCGAAGTCAGAAAACGATCTTCTGGGACATTTCAAGCTTACATATTTGTATTTTTGAACCAACCACAATTTTATGTGTTCTAAAATTACCCCACACTTCTACATCATAGAAAGAAAAAATAAAGTGAATAATTGATATAAAGCAGATACTGCAAGCAGCTGACAAAAGAAGAGAAGTCTTTTCCAAATGCGAGTTTAAAAATAATGTTATCCCACATACACTCTCAGCCCTTTAAAACTGGCCAAGTTCCCAAAGTATCAATTATGTAAACTCATATCAAGCACTCTGTGGCCATTTATAGATTCATAAACTAATGCCATCGCTGCAGGTGATTGGAACAAATCTTTTCCCACTCAATTGAATCATGCTATTCCTGAGCAGATTTCAAGAATAATGCAAAACATTAGAACTATACAAAAATGCTGAAATAGCCCTACAAAAGAAATTCCCTCATACTTTGAGAATCCATTTTGCCATCAACTCTTCAGCTTGAGAAACAGTACAGCATTACAATTTCTTTTTAAGTATATACAGTGATATTCTAGTGTCAGCACACCACATACACATACAAAATAAATAAAAATCAAACCACATGCAAAGGTTTAGGCACTTCATTAAGCTGGGTTTTATCGAAGCGGATTTATTCACATGGAGCCCTGATGCCTGATGATATATTTGTTCAAGGTAAACAGGATTTATGTAAGAGCCATGGCTACAATTAGTCTAAGAAACATTGTGGATTCACTTGCCTCATTTATTTTTCTTCCAGAAGATGCTCTAAGTAATACTAAATTATTGCAAAATGATGGACCTCAGCAACAACTCTGAAGCATTTTAGACAACACAGGTTATGTTTTGTCCACCAATCTCTGAACAAGTGCAGTAAATGCTCCTCTCCAGACTGGGAGAAAAGTAGTTTACCTCTCATAAAAAACCATTCCCTACCTCCCTGCCTTTAGGTCTAGAATCTTCATAGCTAGTGCCTCAGCTCTTTACCAGCATTTTATTCAGGAGCTCTGCAGTGGTGAAGCCTCTGTGTTTATATTCTTAATGCAACCAACCTTCCGTAACCTTGCCTGGATACCTGCACACTTTGATGACATTGCTTTGGTTAAGCAGTAAGTGCAAAAACATTCAATTCTGGCAACCATAACTACAATCACAAGTTCATGAACAGTAGAAATTCGCTTGGTGGTTCAAAACTTGACCTGTTTTTTCTTCACCTTGATATGACACACGCTGGTTTGCTCAAGTGGGGAGATTTAGAGTTGATATAGCCAGAGTAAAACAGCACGATTGTTATGTTTTGAAAGATGGCTGTACTGGAAACATTGGCCCAGGCCTTACTCACACTAAAGTTTTGTTCATGATACTGCCAGTAGTCATCTTCATGACCACCATTCTCACAACACAATAAGATAAATACGTATCACACAAAGCAAACTTGCTTTACATACATGTTGTCCTGCATTGTAGAAAAAACAATTTTTAACTAAGGGCATTTGAACTAAGGTCTGTCAGGCAAGTCTGAGTGGGATCTGGTCTGTTTCCAGCTGCCCTTTTCCACTTGGGAAGATACTGCATACTGGGCTGTTTTGCTAATGGCACCTATTTTAGTCTGCAGCCTGTCCAGAGCACGAATACCTGCTTCTGTTCTCACCAAGATTCACCATGCCAGTGAGTAGCACTCCAACCACCTCCTGTAAAAGGCAGCAGTCAAGAACGCTCCCCAGCAACAAATTTATCTTGCTCACAAACAATTTCAAGTCTGCACTTGAATTTCCCCAAGGAAAATAAATCCACTAGGAGCTGCATGAACAGTTCTGACTATGGCAGGTCACTGCTAGCCATTTTTTCCCCCTGGAGCAGACAGAGGTTTTTGTTTGCACATGCAGCATGTAGTGCACACCAGGGGAGTCCAAGCAGTCCAAAGAAGCCTCAAATCCATTGTCCACTGTCTGTATCATCAGTCAACAGATACACAGACTATACTGTCCATGTACGGTAGGTCTGGCCCCAGAGCAGCAGCAGGATTTAGCCTATTGCTCTCCCCCCAAGTGAATCATGTAACTTGTCCTTCTGGAACAGCTAGATCCAAAGATTCTATGAAAGAGAGCTGAAAAATAATGTTCGAAAAGAGATACTTGGGAATACGAAAATTAAAATGAAGAGGTGGAAGGGTATATAGATTACCCAGCAGTGAGATCATTTTGGGGGCGTTCTTATGCAATGGAATTTAATTCTGGCAGAATCCACCCATATGTATCATCACAATGTTGCACCACTGCCTGTGCCAACATAAAAATGGAATTCTGGTATTACAGATTATCTTTGAACTCGGAAGCCTGACACTCAGTGCTGGGTTTTGATATGTTTGTGCGCAAGCCTAGGACACAACTGACTGCATGATAAGATAACTTTGATTAAATGAACTGCTATAATTGTTACATTCTTACTGGCTGTTTTCATTTTTGGTAAGAATGAGCCAAATTTGCCATGACATATCTAGTGACCGAAAACCCTTGTCACTCTATTACACCAGATAAAGGATCCCTTTAAAATTTCTTGCTGGACTTGTCACTTACATGACATTAAACATAAGAAAAATATTTCACAAAAAACCCCCAAATTAATTTCACGCTTCTTTTTCCAGACACAACAAAAAATGAAGTTACATAATTTAGTTCAAACTGGCCCTTCTTCATAAGAATGTTTTTTAAAGGTTAATGCATTGTGCATTTTGAAAAATAGTTCCCAGAAAGTTGTTTTGTAAACCATGAGGAGAGTAACATATAAACCACGTCATTTCAGTCCTTTTGTGATATTTTGATATGACAGCTTCATTCCATGTTCAAAAACTCACAACTTTCAGGAGACTATTTCCCTGTCTTACAATTTTTGCCCTGCCATCCTACAGCTACCAAAGGGGTGCTTCTGGCAGGAGGGGAGCGGGCAGCACAAAAGTTTAAGGTTTGGCTGCTGCAATATAATAACTGTGATACATTGAAATAACTCTACATTGTTTTAACTGTTTGACACTAGTAAATGGAAACGCATGTTGAGTTTATCCTCTGGTTAGTAAGACATATTACATAACATAGCACAGCCAGCAAATTTAGCTATGAATAAAATTAGCCTATTCCTTTCACAAATGTCAAAGTTTGGGAGTCTACTGTAAATATAGCATTCATTCTCAAAGGGATGTCAGTTATAATCACCTTAAGTACAAATATTAGCTAGTAGCTATCTACAATATCAGACAAAACATGTTCATTACTTCCAAACAAAGAAACAAATCCTCAGTGTAAAACAATTATTTTTCCCACTTATCCCCACAGCTGACAACTGTAGATACAAGGAAGTTTTGGATCTGGTTTTCCCTACAGGAGTCTGTAAATCAGGCTTTTTCACATGGTCCCCTAAGAAATGTCAAGTCTGTATTCTTCTCCCCTAAGAAGACAGCAACCAGAAGAAAGGTGAGTTAGGGTTTCCTGAGCCCTTCCTGGACAGCAGAGCAGGACAGGCCTGAGTCCTGGAGAGTAGAACAAGGATGGACCTGAATTCCACTGTACCCGATGACTAATTCAAATAGTAGGAAAACCACAGTGGTCAGAAATATGTCAAAAAATCCCCTGAAAACAAACCAGAAAAACATTCGGACTCTTTTTTTTAATAACTTCATAAAACTGCAATTTTATAAGAAGGGATCAACCCCAAGTTCTCCTCAGCTCTACCAAATTAAAACAGAACATAAAGATAGACAAAAGCTATCGGAAACAGAGACTGTAGTGGAAAACCATATTTCCATGCACATCTGTGCTGTAACTGGAAAGTCAAGTGAGAAAATCAAAAACATGAAATGTTGTTTTACCAAACACTAAGAACTTGTTCCACAACTGTTGCCTTCAACATTTGTATTAGCTCCAACTGGAAAGATGCCAGTGAAACACGGTTTACAAGGCAGTACAGTCTTGTGGATTATGTCCTGTATCTTGTTTATTCTGGATTCTGTGACTTTGCTTTCTCATCCCTGTCTCAGAGCCGGGATGCTCTGCTTACCAACTCATTCTCTAAAGACAAGACTTTTTGTCTGTACTTAATTCCTGTCTAGAGAGGCGATACCGCGTTCTTTAAGAATGGAACTTTCCTGTTATGCAGAACCTTAAAAATTGGAGAGAGTATGAAAAGTTATAACTCTGACACCTATGCATTGCCATTGTTTCCACCCATCAATAAAGCACAACAGTGTTGAACTAAAGAATTATATATGTTGGATGGCACTGACATAATGGCATAATGGGAGAGACAAAACTAAGTGGAAAATTTCTAATTAGAAGAAAACTTTAGAGGTTAGACAAAGTTGAACAGACAGCGGCTGAAATACTGGATGAAATATCATCCCTAATTGTATAATCATCTCCCACTCTGTTTTGTGATCCCTCACATAGTATCCAAAGGCATTGACTGCAGAATTTTCTTAGCAGCCAATCCCCCAGATGAAACACAAACATCATTGTAAAAGAAACACTGCCTTCATACTAAAACACAATACCCACCAGCCTTCCTTTCCCAATTTTATTGTCTTTACTTATTATTCCTCCAACAATGCCTTAATCTTTGAAGTCAAAATAACGAAAGAAAGAATTCGTTAATAGAGAACACTCTTTTGAGAACAACAAGAATGTTTTCTTTCTCGTCCTAGTAAAACACACACTTGTTGAGGTGAAAATACAAAAATATATGAGAAAAGGGAGTAATTTGTGCTCCAGCCTCCTGACCAGTACATTTGCAGAGTCTCTCAAACAGCTCTGGAAGTCACTGTGCTGGCTCTGTTCCTTTGCAGCTGCAGGAGGCAAGATGTTCCTTCCACCTTGTACCACTGAGAGGAAATCCCAGTCCATGAGACATGGGGACAGTGTGTTTCACCTCTGGAGAGAAGATTTGAGCACTGGAATTACAAAATACTGATAAGAAGGGCAAGATTTACTCTGATAACCTGTTCCCACAAGTACCTGCTCCACCAGAAAGCGAGTTTAGCTAGATTGTTCTCCTTCAAGTTGTGAACTTGATTCCGCCGTTCCCCAGAGAGCAAGAGTGACTGAAGCTTCAGTTACATACTTTGGGACTTAAAGAGTACAGGAATTCACTGGAATTTAAACTTGCATAGCAAGGCAGAGTAGCCCCCTTAAAAGAATATTACCACTACATATCTTCATTTTTAAAATACTTTAAGATCCACATATACTCCTTGCTTACAAAAAGGTCTGTAGTCCCTATCAAAAAAGACAATGCTGTAGAAGACAATCCTTTGAACATTTCCAGATAGCATCTAAGTACTAATACACTTGTTTTCTCAACGCAATTCTTTGTAAATAGTAACTGGATAGGCAGCTACAAACAAAAGAATTAGACTGATGTTCCCACACTGCAATGGGAGAATCTTAAAAAAGCTATTTCACTGAAAAGAAATTAAGTTTCCACCTGCAGCTTTATGCATTTGGCAAACAGAACTTCACTTCTACAATATTATTTTAGGACAGAAAAAAAAAAGCATGCCAGAGTTAATCTTGCAGTGGATTAGAAGCTTTGTCTGAATTTCACAGCTAGCATGAACTTAGAGCCATTATTCTACAGTAGTAAGCAGAAAGTCCAGTGAAACCATTTAAAAAAGACAAGCACTGGAAAACTTCCGTCCCTCAATGTAGGCAATACATACAAGATTCCTCTCTGGTCAACATAATCCTCTCTTAATTTTTTTTTGACAAAACTAAAGTCTTAGAGTTAGCTTGACTTGAACTGCGTGTATTACTCGCAGACTACGCATTGTTCCACTACTGGCAGTATGCAGAAAACTCCACACTGGCTGCAGATGATGAGATTAGAAGAAAGCTACTGCAAAAGAACATCATCACGGGGAAGAAAGAAAAATAATGAAATCTTGAAAAAAAAAAGGTCTCTTAAGGAGGGTGGGGGATGAAAAAATCACCTCAACTCCCCAAAACACCTTTAGGTTCCCCTTCTGTGAAACAGAATCTCCTAGGAACCCCTGAAAGAGCTTATTTCTTAATAAACATTCTCATAACTAAATCACAGCTTCCTCTAAATGTCAGTGGCTGCAGGAGAATGCAGATGTAAAATGCATTACAAAGCACAGTGGACTCAGGCAAGCACTTCCACAAAGTGAGAGCAATACGTGCAGTACAGAAACAGTTGTGAAAATTGCTGCTTTAATGCGAAAGCACTACAAAGTGTTTTACCATCCAGATAGAGAAATACTCTTTTAATTTTATGCTGTGACTGTTCTTCTTGCAGGAAGCAATAAAGTACTAGTAAAATGCCAATGCTACGTGTGTCATATTACCAAGGAGAAGAAGAGATCACTGCCAGCTTTGCAAATCTACTGTACTTCCAGACTCTGGGAGAAAGGAATAGTTAAACAAATATTCACACAGGTTTGGAGGATTTTTTTCTTCTTGTACAAATTTTAATCAATCCTATTTCTGTCCCTCAAAATGCATGCAACCTGACCTACAATAGTCAATTTCTATTGAATTGTTAAGGATGGGTATAAAGGGAAAGTATGCAAGTTCTTTCAAAGACAGAACTAAAATCTTCCACCAGCAATACAGAGTGCTTCTAAGCCACATTGTCTTTAAGATATTAAACCACAGACCTGCACAGTGCTGTCTGAATCACTATAAAATCATTAAATACAGCAACTTTGTTACATGCTACTTCTCACTAGAGTCACAAGATACCATGAAAACTTCCGAGCTTATTTTATTTAAAAGCTTTAAGGTTGCTCTTAGACCTGGACTTTGCGCTTTTCACTGACCTTTTTTTATCTTTTCTATTATCTTTAATCATTCCTAATATGTTGAAAGCAAATTTCCAGAACAAAACACAGACATTAAAAACCCCAAAGCCCCACAAAAGAAAAACAAATCCCCAGAAAGTTGTCATAGCTACTTGCCTCTTGGCAATTTCTGAGTATTTCCCAGGTTTAGTGCAATACATCCACAGAAAAGAAGAAAGACAAATCTTGACATCATGGTCACAAACCCAACCTCGCACTGGGAATGGCTCTGACAGGTATCCCACAAAAGTACTGCAGCTGCATTTAAGGGAACCGTTCTCTCTGTGACAAGAGGCAGCAACACTTTGACACAAGCTTCGTTTACACAGTGGGAGGAGACAGGATGACATCATTCACTCCCACTGCAAAACGGGAATTAGCATTAAAAAAATATTATCAGGCTCCCCCTACAATAACCTTCTGGAGTTTGTTACAAGGTCTTTTCCACCACTAAGGGTAAAACATTACGATTTTATTACTTACATTTCATGAAAATAAAATCACGAGTATCAAACTTTCTATTAACTGGAAACTGATCTGAGAGACATTTTTACTGTTTCATCCAAGAAAGCTGGACTTAAACTGCAAAAAGAGCATTTGCAGTACTCAGAGAACTGTTTGCTATATTGACCTCAGTATTTTTGCAATCTCAACATTTTTCTTAAGGTTAATTCAGGCTACTTGTGGCTTTCATCCAGACAAAATAAATACTAGTTTAATTTGACATGACATTATAAACAGGCATTGTAAATATTTATTCAGCAAAAGAACTGGACTTGAAAAATCTAAATGTCATTTTTTCACTTGTATCTAGTGTTGGCAATTTAAAAATACTTCATAATTTTCCCTTTCATAAGTGTCTGGTGAGTCAATGAGCACAATGCACATTGAAAGTAATAAAGCAACGAGTCTCATTCCAGGGTGATCTTCTCACCAGTTTCATAACTTTAGGTAGAAAAGAAGTTCCATTTTTCCATTAAAAGCTGTTGCATTCTATGTTTAAAATGAGCCAAGTAAGCACAGCATTTGGTCCCATGCACAAGTGAGAAGGTGGGAAGGAAAGGGTAAAGCAGAAAAAAAGGAAGCAGTAAGGAAGAATTTAGTCTCAGTATCTGGAAAAGTCTCCAAAGAGATTAAATCTATTAAACTAAGTAGTGATATCTCTCTCTCTCTCTCCCACTAAAAATAAAAACCACAAAACCAAACAAGAAAAACCCCAACAGAGAAAGAAACCCCAAAACAGTCCCTAAGGGAGAAAAAGTAATTTAAAAAGTCCAACCAAAACCAACCTCAAAAGAACCATCAACAACCAAGCCTAAACATATCTGTTGCTTACAATACGTGAAGTTCTTCAGTATGCGTGGTCTGCTCCCATTCCCCACTTGACTGGACCTGACATTGTTCTACTTCCATAGTGTTTATAAGCAGGGAAAATCACAGCATTCGTACCTTGGCTGGGTAGGAACAAAGTAATTTAAAATGCAAAGGTAATATCTTAAAGCATGCAGGAGCATTTCTTAAAGACCAGATTAATCATGCATTTAAAAAGACCCTGTGTACACCACAATTCAGGAAGAACTTCACAACAGAAGCGAGCAGTAACAGCCCTAGAGACAAACCTGAGGAATTCCAAGCTCTTCTAATCAATATGGACAGCATACAGCTACAGCAAAAACAGCTGGACACTGGGAATGTGTTCCAGACTCATCACGCCATCTGAATTCTGACCTAAGGAAACTTTTTTATTATTCACTAACTCAAATCTGGGAATAGCAACTTGAAAGTCAGCATTATAGACAGACCCCAAAAAATCCCCAAACACTATTACCTAAAGGATCTTTGAGAGAATTCAGACCTTGAATATGAATACTCTGAACAGGTAAACGAGACAGGTACAATGTGAATGAGATGAAAAGATGTTTGAACGGCCGCACATTTGGACAGGGGTCTCACAAAACACCACGCCAAGTGAGTGTCAAATGACAGAAAGATGGGTACAGAGAGCAAACATGCCAGTCTTATTGTTTTTTAAGTTGAAATACTATTTTCAAAAATGCTCCAGAAATCATATGCTATTTTTTCCCTTCAATAATAAAAATAAGAAATCATTCATTTGATGGAACAGTCTCTCAAGAGGAGTAATCGGAAAAATTGCTCCATGGTCATACAGAGCTGTCTTTGTATTAACATAAACTGGACTCTCCTAGTTTGTCTCATGGCAAATTCACTTTCCTTCAAAAGATTACACAACACCTTTCAAAAGAAAGGCACAAAGGCCAACTTCTACTCAGAAAAATCTCAGTGGAACAAACATATTAATTATTTGCCTACCTCACAACCTCTCTCATAGATAAATATAGTCCCATCCCTGCTTTCACAACTTCTTGCTTCTCTGCTGCCAGTTACATCTTCTTCCTCCTTGGTGCATTATCCAACCATGCCTTCTCTGCTCAGGTGTTCCATATAGATATTTAACCTTCCCCTTGAGACCCTGGCAGACTATGCAGGTCCCTTTCCCTCTGACCATTCCTGTAGAACACAGCCCTTCCCAGCCCAGAGTTCAAAAACCCCATGTCAAGTTGCATTTCCTTCTGTTTTATCAAGGATATGTTTCGTCAGGGACAATTTTGGTATAACCAGATGCAAGTGTAAATTTCCATTAAGTGTATGTCAAGAGTACAAAAATAATTTACATAATATTCTTTTATAATTTTTCAATATGCTCCCCACATCTGCACCATCCATAGATGAGAAATAGAAAATCACTGATTTTGCCCACTTCTTTTCTTACAGGACTAACCTTTCCTAGGAAACCTCTGCTACATGAAAAATGAAAAAAAAAAATCAGTTTCTGCTTTCCTTTTTCCTAAATCCTCCTGCCATTTCAATGGATGTTGACTACTCCAATGCAAAACTGAACATGGGAACATAAGGGAGTTCCTGGGACTTCAAACACTATCCTGCACTGCTGGATGCTTCCATAATGCTCTTCAGGTACCCAATTGCTCCTCTTGTTGGAGAGCTGCTTCACAATCTCCATTGAAACAGAGAGAGAATCTGATTTCCATTCACAAAGTTATCAAACCCAGCACATTGTTCAGGTTTCTCTCATCCACACAAACCTGGAACTACATTACCCATCCTTTGACTCCTCAGAAGGAAAGTATTAAACAAAGAAGATTTAGTTAATGACAGTTTTGTGTTACACCTTTAGCATAAAAGGCAAGAATATTGAGCTAAGTGCAGTAATGAAAAGTCTCAAACAGATCAATCAGGAAAAGACAAAACCTCTGATCCTCTAGCGACTCCTCCATTTCAGCACCAAATTAATGTTTAAGTAACAAAGTCAAGTACTCAAAAGTTTACCTCAACTTCATCTGATTCTCTGTGGGTTGGATCTCAAAAATGGAGATTCCAACAAGATAGTATCACAGCATATCTGGGGGCAAAACAGAGCTTTCCTAGTCCAATTTTAATAGTTCCCAGACTGGCAAGTACAGCAAAAACAAAAGTATGGGAGGGAAACAAAAAAGTTGGGGGGAACAGGAGGGAGAAGAGCACGAGATGAGATTTTATGTTTTGTTTCCAAATACAAATATGCTTTTGTTGCGATTTGGGCTCAGTCCCAATTCACCTACCATTCCTGATTATTTTGACAAGCAAAAGCCAAGGTGACTCAACTCCTTGCTGTTCTAATTTAAAGCAGAAAGAGTGTGCAAAGAATAACCTTAAAAAAAAAAATCCTATCTTCACTTTGAAAAGCACAGTGATGCCACGTGGAGCTCTCCAAGAGTAAGGACTTACTCACAGCACACTTGGTCTGTCTTTTCTCAGAATGTTTCTGGTTGATTCTGTACATTTCACCAGCGCTTGTCAATTATTTGTGAAATGACTTTTTCATAAAATATGCTATATAAATGTTAATTATAATTTTCATTCTCTTATGTGTGACTCAATCATTGGACTCTTTTTCTTGCAAATGTCATGGGATCTCCTCTAAAGGCCCTCAGGAAAAAAGAGATGCCAAAGAACATTCTTTCAGATGTGTTGCTAAGAGAAGAAAAAGAAGAAAAAAGAAGAAAAAGAAAAACTTAACTCTACTTTCTAAAAGTGTGCAAATATTTCTTTTCCAATACTCCATTCTCATTTTTATGAGCAAACATTTGAGCTCTCATGCCATCAAAAATACAGGGTTCACATGTTAATCTATTAGTCAAAGGTAAGACACGTTCATTTGATAGCATAGAAGTGACAAAGGGCATTCTAGTGTCCTTATCCCAAACTGATTTCCTGATTTCCAAATTAATGGGATCTCAGATGAAGTGAAAGGAAGAAATTCAGTGAAAAGGAATGGACAGAATAACTGGTTCTTGTAACATGTTTGACACAGTTCAAACTCTTTCAGCAGTCACTTATTTGACACTTGTAATTTCAGACAGTGACTCATCTTTTCTAATAGGCAGTGTATTTCACCAAAGTTCTGCACAACATGGAGTGAAATAAAAAATCCCATTTATTTAAATTCTCTATTAAGTATTGACTTATCTTATTGTTCCCTTTGTAATGCAAGTAACCTGGTACACTCAGTTCTGCAGTTTTGATAACATTATCATGACCTGCCATATGGAGAACCAATGTGATTCCAGGTTTTCAACAGTGCCACTCCTCCTCCCCATTATCAAGATTTTCTATTATTTTATTTGGGGCTTATTTTGACTTTTAAAATTATTTTTTAGTAATTCAGGTTTTGAATGACTCCAAGGAAGGACTCTGCACAATGTCACTATGTTCCTGGTACAGTACCTGACCATTCACATGGGTGAAAAACATTTTTCTCTTATAACCAGTTTAACCTCCCTTGTTTCAGCTCATGCCTGTTTTCTCTCATGCTTCCATGACAAAGCAATGTGAGGAGCTCCATGTTCCTGGCCACCTCCTGGGAAACACTATAAGGGCTGCTGTTAGGTTTCCTTGTCCTGAGCAAGTCCCATTCCCTCAGCCTGTCTTCACAAGGCAAGCGCTCCAGACCCTGACCATCTTGCTTGCCCTTCCCTAGCCTTGCTTGGGTTTATGGATGTCTGTCCTGTTTTGGGGGTGGGGTGAGAGACTAACACTGGATGCTCTCTAGGTATGTCATTCAGCAAGTGGTGAGTAGCAGGAGGGAATGACTGCCGTCAGTCTCCTGGCTACGTTCCTGTTCATACAGCCCAGGACACTGCTGACCTGCCTTGCTGCCAGGACCCACTGCTGGCTCAGGTGCAGCCTTCTGTCCACCAAGATCCCCCAATTCTTTTCACAAGGGCTGCTCCCAACCAGTCAGTTCCCAGCCTGTATCGTTGCAGGGGTTACTCCCATCCAGATACAGGACTTTGTAGTTGTACTTGGATTTCATGACATCCCTGTCAGCCCATTTCTCCAGCGTGATTAGGTCCCTCTGAATGGCAGCCCTGCCCTCAAGAATATCAAGTGATCATCCAAATTAGTGTTACCTGAGAACCTGACAAGAGTCCATTCTGTGCCCTCCTCCCAGTTACTGACAAAGATGTTAAAAGGACAGGTCCTAAGATAACCACCCATGGTGCTCCACTTGTTACCTTCATCTAGGTAGTGTATGATCCACCACCTCCTGCCCTCTGAGCCCAAGCATCCAACCACTTCCTTGGCCAGATGTTTGATCACGGTGTCTATGAACCACTTTGGTAGACGTGCACTCCCTCAAACACATGATGTGTGCTACAGTTTATATTTTAAAACACTATCAAGAAATCAGCTTCTTTAAGCAAACAATTCATCAAATGGGTTCCTCATCTGAAGGCTTCCCCTTCATTGTTATATCCTAACAGAAATAAATCTGCTCAACCTCATTCATTGAGCCTCTAGAGCAAAAAACTAACCTGGCCTTTGAAGCACTATGTAATTAATACTGAAGACACTGCTTCTGTCTGTGAAGAAAACTACCTTAATCTTCTCTTTTATCAACACATTTGTGCCACTTGAGATAATTAACACAATTACAGCCTCTCTATTATTGGATTACCCTGGAACATTCCTTTCAAACATCTTCTGTATCTGCCTTTCCTTCCATCATATCTCTAAATACTTGTCCCTGTCTGCCTAAACACAATCTGATTACATTGAAATGCAGGCAGAAGCAAAGAGCAAAACACAAAAAGGCATGTGACAGTAATGAGTCTTTAACAGAGTAATTGCATGAATCAAAAATATCTTAGCATATATTGATTTTCCTGTGATTAGAATGAATTTTGCATAGCCTAACTTATTCTCAATTATAATTTAGTTGTTCTATACATGCTTAAAATATGAGCAAAGATTTTAAGCACCAGTTCTGTCCCAGATTACTTTGGAAGATGGGCTTCATTATCCATGCTGTGCCAAGTCTTGGTCTTTCAATGCTCCATCACAATCTTCCTATGCAGAAGTCAGCACCTCCTGGTCTCTTTCAGTCTCTTTCCACAATATGTTCTGACTTGTGAAGATAATGTAAGATCACAGTCCAGATTAGTGAACTCAGATGTGAAGTCTGGAGTCTATTACTACACACTAGGATAGGATACAAAATGTCTGTTTTGTAGAACATTTAGAACATGAATGTTGATGCCATTGGCAATTCTACTGTGAAGAAGAGAGATCTGTCTGTATCACAGAACTGCAGAAGCACCCACCTCTGAAGAATAATGAAGTGCTAACGATTGACTGCCCTGATGCTTGCCAAGTTATATTACAGTGGGTTTGTACAGGAATAAATACCATATGCCGCATGTCATATCACGTATCTGATACAGTTTTGGTTTATTTTGGATTATTGCCACAGGACAACCTACTATGCCCTAACGCTACCACTTCCTCATTGCTCAGCCACATTCTAATCAAGTACTTCTGGCTTACATCTTCGACAGATATAATATGCTTTCTTACTTCTCAGTACATTGTTCTGTGCCCCGGGCCTTTACCTCTGGCTTGCTCCTTAGCTGTGCTCCAGTGTTCCCCCTCCCGGGGGAACCCGCCCCCGAGGCTCCGGGGGGAACCCGCCCCCGAGGCTCCGCGGGGAATCCGCCCCCGAGGCTCCGGGGGGAACCCGCCCCCGAGGCTCNGGCGCTGCCGCCTGCGGCCGCCAGGGCGCACCCTCGGGACGGCTCCGCGGCTCCGGCCGGGCGCAGGGACAGCGGGGACAGCGCCGTGCTGGACCGGGCTCCGGCCCCACGCCACGGCTCCGGCCAGCGGGATGGGGACAACGGCGACAGCGCCGTGTTGGGCCGGGCTCCGGCCCCACGCCACGGCTCCGGCCAGCGGGTGCCCGCGGAGCGGACTGCAGAGCGGCCAGGAGCTCCCAAGGGGTCGGGCAGGCCCGCTGGAGCAGCGGCAGGAGAAGGAGATGTGTCCCTACACAGCATAACCCGTGTGTCAGAGGAGCTGGCCTGGAAGGATTGCTGCTGCTCAGACCGCTCCTCCGTGTAACACCTACAGCGGCTGCTCCGAGCCCTGCAGGCTCTGCCCATGGGTTGGGTTTTTCCCCCTGTTTATTTCGTGACACCTCCCAGCATGAGCTCCAAGGGAGAATGGAGGGAGACACCAAACTGCTCTTGTATCGAGGCAGTGCACAGAAGTGTACAAGGCTGTTGCCTGTGCTGTTTTACTTAAAATAGAAACATACATTCCACGGCTGCCAGCTCAATTCATCACAGAAAAAAAAAAAAGTTTAAGTTCTGCCTCACTGCAGTGGGGGCACTGAATTAAATGCAACTCAGCACTGAATCTGGCCCACTCCAGGGAGAGCAGGTGCAGCCTTAAGCTGTGCTGATTTCCCTCCCTCTCTCTACATCAATCTTACAAACATTCTAACAGAAAGCCAGGGGAAGCCCTGCAAAAACTAGAGCAAATAATAAAAAAACAGCTTGTTAACTTTTATGAAGAGCAGCAAGTAATCTCAAAGTTATATGGAGGAAGACAACCAGATTCTTAGTTTTATTAAAAGATACTATTTTCTTGGCATAAGAAAATTAGTTCTTTGGCTACAATGCAGAGATTTGATGAATGCATGCAAAGACAGGAGGGAAATAATTAATGTTTTTTCCTCTCTCCTTATGAGTCATTTTGGCCTGAAACACATCTTCCAGAAACTTTTTGGCTGAATTTGGCTACATTAGTTTGTGCTCGACATCAGCAGGCATCTTCCAGAAACTTTTTGGCTGAATTTGGCTACATTAGTTTGTGCTCGACATCAGCAGGCTTATCTAGGTCAGAATACTGTGAATAACATTTGAGTGTCATTGCTTGTCACTACTGTGCACAGAATTTAAACATGTAAAAACCACTACGGACTATCCGTTTCATTTTAAGCTGAAAAAGGTAGCTAATGAGCAACAAAACCACATTATTATAAAGCACATAGCACATTTATTATAAAGAGCTTGTGCATATTAATATGAATTTCATATGTTTACTTGTCATAATTGTCCTCTGCATCCAGGGATGGAAGAATAGGAAGTTACATTGCATAAAGATTAAAGTAACAGTGCATGTACGATTTATTTGAAGCAAATTAAACACAGGATTAAATAAACTCTAAATGCTGACTTTAGAACAGAATTATTTGCATGTCACTCTTGGAGCACGTATTTAACAACTGTACATCTAATCAAAACAACTCTGTAACATTATAGTCTACAAAGCACATTATCTGCAGAGGAAAGGGGTTATGTTTCACTTCAAAAATGAACAGCAACTGCACATTTCCAGCAGGTAGCTCTCAAATATGTGTTAGAAGATTTCTTCAATGTCAAGAACTGTGATTAACCTCAGCAAAAAGCACAGCCCAAAAGAAATGGCTTTATACGGTTAAACAATGCATCAGCTGCTTGTTTTAGGTTCAGGACAGAATGACAATTACTTAATACTGGTCTTAACCTGGTCCCATGGACCAAATGGCCAGTGCTGGTGTTGTGGTTTAACCCAGGACAGATGTCAGGCACCCACACAAAAGCTGCTCACTCACTCCCCTCTGCAGCTGAACAAAGGGGAAAAAATGTAATGTTCATAGGTTGAGATAAGGACTGGGAGAGATCACTCATTAAATACTGTCATGGGCAAACCAGGCTCAACTTGGAGATGGAAAGTGAATTTATTACTAACAAAATCAGAGCAGAATAATGAGAAGTAAAATAAGCCCTTAAAAACGCCTTCCCTCCACCCTTCCCTCCTTCCCAGCTCTACCTCCTACCCCAGCGGTGCAAGGAGACAGGAATGGTGGTTGTGGTCAGTTCATCACCCGAGGCTTCTCCTGCTGCTCAGGGAGAGGAGCCATTCCCCTGCTGCACCGTTGGGTCCCTCCCATGGATGACAGTTCTCCATGAACTTCTCTGATGTGACTCCATCCCGCAAACAACAGCTCTCTGCAAACTGCTGAAACATGAGTCCATCCCATGGGCACGCTGTCCTCCCAAAACTGCTGCAGTGGGGGCCACTCTTCCATGGGGTTCAGTCCTCCAAGGATAGGCTGCTCCAGCCTGGGAGCAGGGGCCCCCCTCTCCATGGGTCTCCCACTGGATCACATTCTCCTCTGGCATGGGGCTCCCCCACGGGCTATGGGTGGATCTCTGCATCCCCTGTGGATCCCATGGGCTGCAGGGGCACAACTGCCTCACCATGGGCTGCACCGCAGGCTGCAGAGGAATCTCAGCTCCAGCGCTTGGAGCACCTCCTGTGCCTCCTTCTGCACTGACCTTGATGTCTGCAGAGTTGTTCTTCTCACATATTCTCACTCTGCTCCTCTCTGACTGGAATTAAAACAGTGCCACCACCTTTGTTATGACTTCTTCTTCAATCTGTTATTACAGAGGTGTTACCACCATTTCTAATTGGCCCAGCCTTGGCCAGCAGCACATCTGTCTTTGGAACCACCAGGGATTGGCTCTGCTGGACATGGTGGAAGCTTCTAGCAGCTTCTCACAGAAGCCACCTCTGTAGCCACCCCTGCTACCAAAAACCAGGCCATGCAAACCCAATACAAGTGGCTAGAGAGGGTTACATCCACAGGTGGATCTTACCATCCAGTTCAGTTCCATCTGAAAATAGTTCAGCTGTGCTACCCAAAACATTCCCATCACATCAACAAAATTAAGTGGGGATGAGCAGGAGAGTCTCTTTCCAGGCATTCTCATAATCTCAAGTAAGATATGAATATATATATACACACACATATATATATATGTAAAAATGAAACCAGTGTACTTCCTAACATGAAAAGGAAATATTGATTTGGAGAACAGAATCTTTTCTGTAGTTCCTAAATTTAAAATACTCTTAACAGCTAAAGAAATTCAGCAGTCTCCTTTACCCGAAATGAAAAAGTACATGCAATGCAAGAGAGTTATAATGTCCAGAACAAACCCCATTTTAACATAATTTGCCTTAAAAATATCCTTAGTATCTGAAAAATGTAGAGTTTGGGAACTGAACCATAATTTGAAGTGCAGGGAAACTGAATTCTGAATTTGTTGCTGGTTTAAAACCCTGTAAGACTTTTTTTCATATAAAACTGCATTTTGTTTTGTGAAGATATGTAGAACCTCTTGAACCTGCTTGTACCTCAGCATCTGGAAAAACTTTCAAGGAACATAGATATGGCATCCAAAGTGCAAGTTTTCAAGAGCTCAGACAGTCTGTAAGAGCTGGGAGCTACTACAGAGACATGGACACTCTCTGGAGTACGCCCAGTTTTAATAGTACATTTTGGAAGTCCCTTCTTGTGCAACGGTGAGGTATTTTTCTAATATTTGATACTACTATTTATCAAATAATATCAACATCTATGTTTCTGTTACACCAAACACAAGTAAACACACAGAAACATGCACACAAACTTAGAGCTCATTTCAAAACCTTTTCCTGCAAAATTACTATTTCAGTATTTTCAGAGAGAGGTCGACAGCATAGAGTAAGACAATTTTGAAACATTCCTGAATTGAACACAGAGTGCCAGATGACCCTCAACTATGAATTCCTGTTTAATCACTGCACAAATACTTTACTAGTTCAGTAACAGTATTCTGCCAGTTTGCATCAGTCATAAAACGTAAGGATATTCTCCAAGAGAGGAGACTTTGTCTCTCAAGCTGTTCGTCCTTGGTGTCACTGCAGACAAATGAGACCTCTGAGCATCGTGCTTATTTTAGTGTTGACACCTGTCTGCAATCACTACCAGTGCACCGCAGAGACCTTTGCAGAGGACCCTGACCTGCTCTCAAATTAAAAATAATCCACAAAACACCATAAAAGCAAATCTTGATGACTTTTACATGACAGTAAAAAGTCCTCATTGACAAGGTACAAGAAGCCACGTAACAACTACATATATGATAATCCCCTACCCTAACAAGAAAATAAGAATTTTCGAATACTTCATGGATGACCAATTACATTTGTTCCAAATAAAAATATGAATACATTTGCTTCAATTAATATAAAAACTAGAAGTTTTTAAATAAACTCTGTATCTGCTACACCAATGAGAAAGGAAATAAAGTGTTCAATAATGAGAAATACTGTTGAAGACATAGAAAAAGCATTAACATATGCCTGCTTACTACTGCATTGATTTTCAATTTTAATCTTGTAATTAAAAGGAAGAGAGAATATGAAGATAATTTGTAGGTTTGATTCATTCAAGCATTATCATTTCCTTCCTTTTCACATTGCAAGTATCTTCCTATACCCTCTCCAGTGCACAGGGAAAAAATTTCCCTTTTTATTTTAGTTAAAAGCTACTTACTGGCATACTGTGAGAAAATGAATCTCTGAATCTTAACTACATATCTGCATGTTCTGGATCAGGAGCAGTAGTAGTCCTCAAATGGATCTAAATCTCCTTTCACTTGTAGTCACATACCTATGAAACTGGAAATATATTCTGATCCCACCTCTGCCATTCTTATATTTATAAGCAGATGCTAAACAAGCTTTTGTACAGTGGAGCTTTAAGAAATAAAATTGACAAAGAGAGGACATTTCCTACTTTGAGTCTGGACTAAGATAAACCATCAAAACTTAGAAAGAAAAGAATACTGCTTGATAAGAAAACTCTGCAGACTGTAAAGGCAGAAAAGAATTACAGTACCACCATTACTTAGTTTAATTTGATGAGAAAATGAAGACACGTGCAAAATAATTGGTGTTCAAAGAAGTCATGGTTTGTCCAAATAGAATGGATCCCATTCCCATTACATGCTGAAATCACTTATCAATTAAAGCAGTGTACGTGTTTCCCGGTGGATTAAAGTCTCCCTAGCCAACTCAGGAAAGTACTCAAAACTTCAAATTACTTGTGGGATGTGTCTGGCCTTTGGATAGTATCAGAACAGATAAATAGCTTGCATTCCCCTGTATAATTTATAACAACTCTGATAATACCAGGAGATCTGGGTTAGAAAATTGGGAATTTAAAAAGGCTTCAAAAGCTCTCAGACGTCTGCGAACAGAACTCCTGGAATGGAATAAAAATGTTACAGAATAACATTATGCACGCCAGTTTTGCTACTGTACCAAATGAGAACCCAGTCCTAGCTACTGGGAATCATTTAGTAGATGGAGATAAACTTTTTGATTAACTACACATGGGTGTAGAGGCATACCTTTTGTTACAAGCCTTTCCTGGAACAGCAAAATGTTCTGTCATCTGCCACGTCCCTAAAAATTTGCTGGCAATGATGAGTCAAAGTAGTTAAGGGGAAAATCCCACAGCATCAGTGGAATAGTGCAAGCAGTGCAAAGACGGAGTTAATCTACTCAATCACCTAGTTCTTAACTCAGTATTCAAGATGTTGGCTCAGTCTCAGTGAACCAGTGACAAGGGAACAAGTGCTGCAAGTGTAGAGTGGTCCCAAAACCAGAGAAAAACAGCAGAAAGAAAGACAACCTCTTGATGCTCTTAAGGTATGCTGAAACCAAAATTAGCTCAGTCTTGTCAGAGGCTTCTTCCCCCTGTTCCCCCCACCCTCCCTTTTCTTCTATAGGAGAACTGAGAAAAGTCAAACATGACATGGATTTAATTCGCAGAAATTCCTCAGGCATTGGTTATGCACTTTCCACAGATGTTAGCTGTTTTCAAATGGAAATTACAGTGTCAGACATCATTTTCTCAGAAAAACAGTTTAAAACTCTTTTGATCAGAAGAGATTTAGCTCAGTTTCACATGAGTCAGGGTGAACAATTTCTAGATAGTCCCCTGGGAACAGCATTTGGATGCTAAAAGACAAAAGCTTTTCAAGCAACATGACAATAGAAAAACTGGAGGTATCTTCTGTAGTGTGCAAGTAGGGGAAGGGAATGGTGGGAAGAAGTGCATGGGGACTATAGGGATTTTCCAGAAGAGCATGTGAGAAAGCAGCCAATAAACTGACAAAGCATACAGCATCACTTATTTCACAAATAGCATTTAGTCTCTAAGGTACAAAAAGGGTTTTTTTAGCTTTCAAAACAACTAACAAAGCTGCCAACTGTTACTTAATGCATTATCAAGCTATTGGAGGGAAGGGGTTGGGGCAGGGGAGACAGAGAAAAAGAGAGCCTTTATCTTCTCGAACGCTGATCAAAAGAATGAAGTCAAGAGTAACAACTTCAGGCATAGGCCAGGGTTCTCCCCTGCAGGGCAGTGCATAGCTGGGTGAATATTAAAATCAGTACACAAAAATGTGCATGAAACAACTGCCTGGAAATCTCCATAGTGCAATCTTTCAGAATGAGTATTATAAATATATACACTTGGTTATGTGAGCCCTAAATTAATCTTTCTTTTTCATTCATCTTACCTTTTCCTTTTCTAAAAACACAGGAAAGATTCTATTTAGTCACCAGCATGTCCCTTACATGCTCTCCTTACAGCATTCACTTTATGCTTGCTCTGCTTTATTGACATAAGGGCAATAGCCCTTCTGTCATGTGAAATTTTTCTTACCTTCCTTTTAATATTGTGATGAAGAAATTTAATATAGTAGGCAGAGTTCTGTAAAATAATACTTAAAATTATTAAACTAAACATTTTTGAATATTCACCTTGCAGGTTGCCAGAAGTCAAAATAATCCTAACAAACTGCAACAAAGATGTCCTGGATTTAGAACATAACAATTAATTCCCTCTGCCTTCATCCAACTGTCAAAATACTTGCAGTTCTGGCTTGAAACAATGAAGGCTTTTGTAAAAGAACTATTCTCCTCTGACCATGCTCCAGCTTCACTCCTGTTTCTCAAAAAAATAGGGCAGACACATTATTTAAGACACTCAAGGCCAAATGCTGAAAAATTCACAGGTTCAGCAAGTTTTCAATCCACCTCACTATCCACTTATCTAACCCATAACTTCTCAGTTGGTCTATTAGGATTTCACAGGAGACAGAAGGAATCTCAGGCCATCCTGTGTTTTAAGTAGCATCTGCAGCATCCTTTGAATGGCAAAAAGGAGTTAGAAGTAGCAGCTGAGTTAATGAAAACAGATTATATTGGTCTCTGGTATGAATCCTGTTCCCTTTCTCGATCCTTGTGACCATAGTCTGATGTTCCTCCTACAAAGGTATTTGTGAGATTTCTGATGATTTTTTTCTCTTTCTAGTTGAATTTTAAGGGCTAATCAAAAATACACAGGACAATTCATATTTTATTGCTGTCTCAATATGCTTCTATTGGGAACTTTTTTTTCAAAGTCTTAAGAGAAAGCAAATAAGGATTTGACCAAAATATTATCCTAATAGTCTTTATTAGAGTAGTGTCTTTTTCTATATCTGGAGCTTTTCTGTTTACCTGATTACCTATTTACCAGAAACACAATGGAACTGGTGGTCTAATCACACCTAGATGCAAGGAAGACTTCACCTCAGCGGAATAACTGAGCATATGTAATCCATGGAGTCTGACAGAAGGAATCCATGGATGCTGGGAAAGCTGTCTGATGAAGTTGCAAGACTGCTCTTGAATATCTTTGAAAGGTTGTGGTGATCAGGAGTGGTTCCCCATGACCACAAGAAAGTAAGTGTCACTTTCTTCTCCAAGAAAGGCAAGAAGGAGGATCTGGGGAACAGGATGCCAGTCCGCAACAAGGTGATGGAGGAACTAATCTTGGAAACAGTTTCCAGATACATGAATGTCACTGGGAGTAGTCAACATGGATTTATGTCAACATGGATTTATGAAGGGGAAATCATGCTTAATAAGCCTAAAAATCTTCTTCAATCAGCTTAGATGAGGGAAAAGTGGCAGATGTTCACCTCAACTTTAGTAAGGCTTTGGACACTGTCTCCTGGGATTCCTTCCCCTCAGGTAAGTCCCATCTTGAGGGACTGAATTTGCTGAGATGTTTGCTATTCTTTATTTTTTTTTCCTTTCTTAGAAGAGCTGACAGTCTTTCTCTGCAGTACCAAGTTTCTGACTGTAGAAGCAGGTGTTGATGTTTAAAATATAAAATTATGGATTGTTGAGCACTAACCTGCTTGAGGTTCCATATTATTGTCCCTCATGGCTTGCTAGTCATGATGGACAAGCTTTACACGTGATTGATAACCCTTCTTCTACCAAAGTGCGATATTCATGAGAAAGTAGTGACCAAGAACAGGGCTGGTCCCAATCTATTTGCAGGCTGTCCCCACATGCTGGTTCAGGTAAGCAAAGAGATGGTGTGAATGGGTCTGCTGGCCTCAGTGTATTTCCAGAACCTGTGTTCCGTGATGCAGGGCTTATACACAGTCCTCCTGTGCAGATGGACAAAATCCATTGTGCCAGGGAAACATTACAGCACCGAGCACTTGTGAATCAAATACCTTGAACAAATACCATATGGAGGAAACTCAAAGCAGTAGAGCTCTCCTTGATGTTCAGGTCAACTTATAGCTGTACTCTACTCTTTGGTGCAAAGGAAGGAAAAAAAAAAAAAAGAATTAAAAACGATCACCATTTGGGATTCAAACAGTGACTGAACAGGACCTTTCCACTCAAAAAACTTTCCTTAAAGGCAATTTCTGCTTTTACTGAAAATTGAAAAAGATTTGTGATACACAGGAGGTAAGACCAAATCATGAAATAGTCTCTTGTTGTCTTAGAGACCATATGACTGCCCATAACAACTGGGATTTTGTTTATGAATGTTCTGCACACCAGTCCTGAAATCCAGTATATGTTGTGACTAAGCTAGACAAATGCCAGAAATACTTGTATGAAATTAGACATATGCATGACTTATGCAGGCTCCTTACAGGAATCAAAGGAGAATTTTGAAAAGAAAAAAATAAAAAGCTGTAACCATCCTGAGGAAATGTGATAGCAATGAAGGCGAGGCAGGGGTATCAGAATATTTGCCAGGAAATGAGCGATTTGTTTATACACACCCATGATTACATCAGCTGTTGCGCTGCAAGTCACCATTAATGAGTTTTGAGAAAAGTGGGTTTGTCATTGACTGAGATGATTCCAAGCTTTATAAAGGCTTCCTAATTTCAAAACTGGTGCTTGGTAGCTCTAAAATCCATGCATAAGAAAGCTGTCAAAAGTAAGGCATGAGGGATAATAATGTGGAACCTCAAGCAGGTTAGTGCTCAACAATCCATAATTTTATAATGCCAGCATTTTAAACATCAGCACCTGCTTCCACAGTTAGAAACTTGATACTGCAGAGAAAGGCTGTCAGCTGTTCCAAAAAAGGAAAAAAGAAAATGAATAGCAAACATCTCAGCAAATTCAGTCCCTCAGCTTGGGATTTAAAGGTCTCAAAAGAATTTTGAGGGTTCCGAAACCAGAAAGGCGCCCATGGTAAGCTATTCCAGAAATAATAAGACTAACAGAATCCTGTATCACAAGCTAGTGGCATGTTACTCAAACAAGGGACACTTACACTCAAACCACCAATTTCAAGGTCTCAGATGATGCGAATTTTATCATTAGCAAAAATAAGTTCTGAAGGATGCAGAGATATAGTATTTTGTCTCTTTTGGGCCTGGCAATTGTCAACATGAAATTGTTGGGAAAAAATATGTTTCAAAGACCTGCTTAGTAAATATTGATCATGGATGAACTCTAATTCCAATACCAATGCCATTTCAGAATTCCCATAATTCTCAGTGAGAGTTGACCATATCATAAGTATTAACACTGAAGATACTAATTTACAATGAATGTGCCAAGCCAAAACGAAATTAGCAGGGAATATTCTTATGGAAATACTTTAAAGTTTGGGGGTGTTCACTATATTCTTCTCTGCAGCTAGGGCATGCTAAGTGCTTGTGTATGTTCAGTCATGGCAGTTCCCTTACCCTGGTGTGAGGAAATCCTTCGTAATGCCTCCACCAGAGCGTGACAATGCAGATGTAAAGCAATGGGATTTGAGAGCCCTCACAGAGCTTCTACAATGCCAGACTGGCAAAACTGACAGAATACAGACATTTAATGTTTGGCTGAACTGACAATGTCAGGAACAAGGTTTCAGATTCATTTCTGAATGCAAGAATGTTTCCAGAATGCAAAGATCCCATATAAGAGACAGGTTTCATCTGAACCTTAGGAAAACTGTGCCAGTGGCACATGAAAATAAAAATAATATTTAAAAAAGGTCACAAACAAGACTTTAAATTACAGAATACAAGAAAATCATCAGATGCAGAACACAGCATGGTACTATTACAGGTAAAGATACAGAAGTTCCATCTCTCAAAAAAAATGGTACAGATTAAAAAAAATCAAAAACTTGATATAGAAAAGTAGCACTTTTTATTTCATAACTACCAATTAATTTCATACTTGCAGCTCCAAGCAGTTTATGCTTTCCCCTTCAATCTTTTGTAGTACCTTGTGAGACATTGGATTGTGTGCTGTGGTTACTTTTTCAGGCAGAACATCCCAATGTTCATCACCCCTGAATCTTTTCTTTAGAAAAAATTACCCCTGTGACAGGCAGAAGCAAAACTGAAGGAGGCAAAAGGCTTATACATCCCCAGGGATAGACTCAGTTTTTGTAGCTTTTCTAACCCTATTCAGCTGGCTTGTGTGATAAACCCCCAGACCCAATAATTACCTAAACTAATTATCAGGGAAAGGAAGGACTAAAAAAACCCCAAGGCTCTTCTTCAGCAAAATTTGCCCCAAAAAATAGCATATGATTCATGTTTAAGTTGCCCCACTGCATTTTACAAGACTTACAAATTAGCCACACCATGCAGCATTGTTTATATAACAGGATAGATAGCCCAAAGGGTGTCAAATACTAATTTTCAAATTATTATTTGCAAATATTACTGCCATATTTTCACAATTTGTAACAGTTTACCAAATGTTTACAAAAACTACAAACTTCCCCTTCTCATCATTAAATACACGCCTGAATGTGATTTTTGAGTAACAGCGTTATTCACCCTGAGGCCATGCAATTGTAACTAAATAAGGAAATCATAAAATCACATCTGATCTGTGGCTTTAGATGAAATGCATGTTTCTCAATAAGAAATTCTGGAGTATAGTAAGATTCTAGCACAACATCCTGAGAAAATACAATTTAAATGTGGAAGAGGATTGGCAATTAAAGATAGAGGATAACTGAAATATTTTTGCTTGTTAACAAAAGAATGTGTATATGTACAGTGTAATTGGCTATGTACACAGCTACAGTAAGAGAATACTTACTTAGGCAAATGGACAGGTAACTAGATAGGGACTTTGTTACACAAAAGCTGAATTAATTAGTATTAGCTTGCGAACTTCATAAATCAGTAGTAACAGCAAGAGTCCTCTGCACCCTTATTTTATCTAACCTATATGATAGTCATGATAGGATGCTCCTGTTCCCACAGGAGTCCTGCCTCATTGACTTTTCTGGATGGCTTGCTCTCTGAAGGGAGCAAAGAGAGATGGAACAGCAGGAAAATAGAACTGTGTCAATGAACCCTGAAAAACCCAAGGCACAGGAACTTAAAAGCAATAGGAAAACTAAGAAAAGAACTCAAAAAGAGCTCAGAAAATAATTATTTTTGATATGGTGGTATAAACACTAGCTGATCTTAATGTTAATTGTGAAGAAATATTTAAATAATACGGTGGGTTTGAAAAAGGCAGGGAAGCTTTGACACATTCATACGCTGAAATCTGCTCCCTGAAACAGTTTCCTTCACTTGCAGACAGAGACAACCAGTGAATACAGAGAAAGAAATCTCTCAGCTACATGTATTTTTATTCTTTTCCTGCTTAGTCTAAGAAAATACTCATGGTGAGGCTGTTAGAACAAGTCATTCATCATCTTAAAAGCATTATTTTATTAATTCAAAATACAGTGGATATTACTTTGAGACTGAAGAATACTTACTTGGCTAAAGAACTAGAGATGAGTCAAAAGGAACTTCTTGGCAGTACCCTGCCCTAAGCAAACAAAACAATCTGTAGGTTTTACAAACAAGCTCAAGAGGAAGATAGTGCTTGCTCATAACTCCCTACAGAGTACAGGACACGTGCAGAGTCTCCCCACTATTTCTATCAGAACCTCTGGTGAACAATCAGAAGTTGATTCTCCCAGTTGCCCATGGGAGAATCCATCTGGCTCAAACACTGTGCTGGGCACACTAGCATAATGCCATTTCTCTGAGGCATGGCATTAATGGTTGGCTAAGAGTTCTCTGACTGATTTCCTGATACATTTTGCATTAGAAACTGTCACCAGTCCCGTAACAACACTCCCACTCTCTGTTTCTGTGGTGGGCAGAATAACAAAAAGAAAACAGATTAAATGGCTCTTACCATTTTAAGCCTTCCCCCACAGGCAGCCAAACAATCAAACAATTCTATTTAAGGTCTTTAAAGATCTTTTCTGTGAACTACACAATTGTCCTTTCCTGCTTGATCACTTCCTTCTCCACCATGGACATTAAATATATGTATTTCCAATGAGATGTCCATATTCTAACCAGCTTTAAATATGCCACATACAGAGAGAGAAAGCAGTGTTTTCCTAGGTTGGAACTACAGAAAGATCCTCTCCTCCTTTCACAGAATACAAGAATAGCAATCAGTCCTCCTGAATAAAAACAGTTTCAATAAGCAGCATAACCAACAAAAACGTATTGTTACACAGTCACGAAGTAAAGTGATACCTGTCCAAACTTGTGAACATTTATTCAGTATTCTGTTATATAAATTCTATTTAAAAACAAAATTTACGTTTTCCTAAATTTCCAGTGCGGGCTCAATTACCACAAGAGAATTATTTTGTCAGCCTACTAGTAAATACCATTGTCTTAGTTATGATCATTGATGATTAACCCACAAGGATTTTTTTAGATTGTCATATGTGGTCTTTTTTCCTTATCTTAGGCTAAATTCATTTGGCATTGCAACAGTAACAGTAATGAAATTTTGGCTTACTGGAAGTTACTCTAGCAGTTCTATTTTTTATGAACATACTTAGGGCTAAACATCAGACTTTTATCTGTTTGCACCATCCTGCAACCCATACTTTACTCATGCACAGTGCCTATAGCATTTAGAATCACCATCATTAAGTGGCAAGAATTATCAAAAGCAAGGAAATTCACTTGTGTATCTTCTTGACTCAGGAATGGCCAATGACTCCACTGCCTAAAAGTTGAGAATTGGAAAAAACCCTGCATATTGTGCTCAAATATTTTCTTTTCCTAGCAGATGCATCTGACACTCCCTCCTGCAAGTAAACCAAGTCAGCTGAAAAGCCAGGATAGAACACTGTGTAACATTGTTCTTAATGAACCTAAAACAATCAACAAAACTATCAGTGTAGTTGGAAAGTCTGGCCATGCTGATTAGCTCGAAAGGAGCAGGCACTTCACTGATATACTTTTCAAGTTCAAACACCAAAATGATCATCATTACACAGACTAAAATAATACTGCTGAAGGTTGACTGCAAAGCAGAATATGAAAAAAGAAAATTCTCTTTGTTTTGCTGACATTGCTGAATACTTATCTGGCTGCTCTGTCACCAAATCTTGTTTAGTCTAGCATGAAACTACTCTTCTTGCCAGTGAGTAAAAACTCCTACTCAAGCATTTGACTCAGATACAATCTAAAAATAGTATTCACTATTAGATATAGAACTCAGACAGAAAAGGTATATTGAAAAGGAGAAGAAATTAACATCACAAAAACTGACATCTGAGCAGCATTCAAATAGCTTCCCACAGATTAAAGGAAAATTGGGCTTGGTCAAACCTACAAAAAGCTGAAATGTTAAAAAAAAATGTTCAAAATGAGCTGGTCGTTCCCACATTCTCACTGCTTTTATGGACTGCAGTTCTGATGACCAACAAGACCTTAGCCCATGCAAAGATTTGCACAGAGGAGAACTTCTAAAAAATGGCAAAATAAGTAAGAAGAAAACCTTAAATGAAAGACCATACTGAGGCTAGTATTTCTGTCTTGGAAGCTTGTGCTCTTTTTGAGTAATATATGAAAGAGATTTGCTTCTTCCGAAACTTACTTTCAGGCTTGCTAACTACAAACACTTAGAAAACAGCAAGATATGGAACCAAAGTCTTCAAATAATATAGAAAATATGTTAATCTACTTTGTTTTAATAATCCTACATGGCAAATTTGGGAAACCTGTGCTTCAACAGAACAATTTTAAAGTGAGTAAATTTATTTGATCTCTGAGTAAAGCGGATTCACAGAATATATTTTTTGTCTTCTTTTGTCCACCCAGTTTAAGGATCTGTTGGTTTGTCTTTTACAATGATTATTAATCTGCAAACCCCAGCAGTTCCTCATCTTTCATATTTTTAAAGTCATACATATGACAGAAGCAAAACAGCTTATAATAAATTAACAATTATTCCCATCTAGATACATACTTTTTGTATGACAGAAAATATATTTTGCTTTGGGAAAATTGTTAGTGTTGTTCATTTGACAGAGAGGGCATCATATTAGAAATATTGCATTAAAAATCCAGAGCAGGTGAACTAGATGCATCATTAATTCAAAAAACTACAGCTTCTGTTCTGCTCATTGTAGAGGTAGCAGCAGCTCTGTAAATCAGTGCCATTCACATCCCAGAGAGTCCTGGATTCAGCTGGTTTTGGGGGGAACTACATATCCAAACTGACCTAGAGAAAGTTGTCACATAAACATGTCTGTAGGAACATCCTAAACAACTAAAATTTATTGGGAAGCTGTTTGGTCCCAGTACTCTGTCAAAGTCAAAATGTTCAGGCAGAAGTTAAACCATGAAGTAATCACATCTGCCAAAAAATTTGGCCACTGCTTTAATATGCATAATTTACATGCTTATGCAGAAAATTACATTATTCTGGAAAGATACTATGTACAAGAATAACGATGCATGTTTAAAAATCCCAAATAAATACAACTATTTGTCCAAGCATTATACATGTAAAAAATAGGTACACCAACAACCACGTTCCTAGGGAAAACTTATTTCCCTCCCGCTGCGATACTGCCGGCGGGGGTACTGGGCAGCCGCCCGCGGTTTCAGAGGCTTGCCGAGCTGCTTCGGACGTGGGAGGGCTGGCGAAGGTCCTGCAGGTGTTCACCTAACCCACCGGTGTTCCAGGCACGCAGAGGAAGGAGAGACGAGGCGGAGGGGCTTCCCAAGTGGTTTATTCGGGCACCGGGTTCGTGCCAAGGAAGCACCGGCACGATGTCTTACAGTAACATATATACCAACGCGAGGGGCGGGGGAGGATGCAAAACATCCTCTGGGGTAGGGGTGCAGGGTTTGAATGTCACGGGCTTGCAGCGTATTGGGGGATACAGAGCCTTCTCGAGAGAGAAATCACATACCGGGGGGGCGGAGGGGTGGGTAAACGGCAGTGCCTGGCCATGGGAAAAACCGAAACCTGGCCATAGCACACCACAACACCCTCCAGCTGTAGGCTTGCATCATTACGGCTTCCCTCCTTTTAGCTTGCCTCAGCTTTCAACAGTTTTGTCTTCAGTAGCCACGTGAGACAAACCACATTTGTAACACAACCATTTGATGATAAGGGTATTGTTTGGATTCTTTTGCTTATTTAATTTGAATTATTAATGCTAATTGTATCTAGTTGCACATGGTTATTCTGTCTTTAAATACAGGTAGCAGGATTCCAGTTCATTTTGCTCCTCACCACTGCAGCTGCTAGCATGTTCTACAAACCACAGTGGAGTGTGCAGAAAAGTTTTTAACACCAGTGCTGTTAGCAGAAAGCTACAAATCTCCACTAATATTTTCTGACAGTACCACAGCTTCAGTCCTAAACTAAGAAGGGTCAATTGCTAGAATAATCCCTCAGTTCAGAGATTAAAACCCTGACAACCTAATTCCATTGCTGTACAACTTCCACATGGGAAAGGAAAGAACCTTTTGGCAGAGACCGAGCACTTTCCAGAGTAAAAATGTCATTGTTTACTTCTTTCCTTTCAGCTCCAGGCAGAGTTACCAAGCCTGCTATGCTTGGACAATTGCCTGGTGGTTTGATCAGCCTGAGGCAAGCAGGAGGTGCTTGAAAGCTCATCCAGATCCATTTGTGATACCACGGTTTATTTTCTACATAAAGAACAATTGACAATTACTTCAGTTGATTTTTTGAGGTTTTTATATTTAGATAATCTTTTGCACTCTTTTCCTCCAGCAGCACAACTAGAGGAGAAAATATGAAAGTTTTTCTTCCTGCTGTGGCAAAGACTCAGATGCACAATATTTGGCCTAGCTATAGTTCCAAAATATCCTAATGTGGACATAGCTTTTACTGGCAAAAGAATACTAGTTAATGTCACAGTTTGCTGAATTAAGCTGAGCAGTTTTTCAATTATTTATACTTTTTCCATTTCTACAAGGTTTCAGCAGTCCAACAATTTTCCTAACCCAAGTGTCCCTTAAATAAATATACTCCTCAGCAACAAAAAACAAATCCAGAGTCAGGGCCAGAACCAAGGTAAAATTTACACCATTTAAAGTCACTTTCTAAAGAGATAGCAGGACAGAATGAGTACTTATTTAACAGAGTATGCCTGTATCTCCATTTCTGCTTTCAAGCTTTGTGTTAAAATAATTTTATTGGGGGGGCATATAGAAATTATTTTCTCTCATAAAATAAGTATTCCCATATTAGAAACATTTTACTTGTTGTGCCTGAAACCTTTTAATTTCATTCCTGAATATTTTACATGGATGTGTGTTGCCAAATTGCAAAACAAACAAGATGCTTCCCCATCTTCTCCAATTATATTTTTCCAGATAAAATACAGGGGCAAGGATGATGATAGTTTTTTGACTTTTGATAAAATATTAGTGAGTGCTGACAACATCCTGAATTAATATAAATAGTTTGCATTTTGTCTGACTTGGTACTGCCTAGAATTTGGGCAGGTATGTTACATGAAAAATGCATGTAACCAACCAAACAAAAGGGTCTCTATTTCTGGACAGGGGGGCAAAGAAAGGGAGGATGATCAGAATTCAAGTTGGTCTCTGCAATATTGAAAGGACTCTTTAAGCCACTATATACTTATATACTTCTGTTTCCAAGTTGATGTTTGTGTGGTTTACAAGAAGGAAGAGCAACTGTCAGCTATGTAAGTGGTTCATTTTTGGTAGACATATCTCTTTTAGCCTTTCTCTCAACTAGAATGAAATCTTCCAGCCACAGAGCAGTGAAGTAGAACTGGCGCAGTCTTGAGACAATGAAACAATCATAAACAATATTATATGTCAGTTCTGAATATAATATGAATGAATTAATTAATTTATTGGATAAGAGGAGTATACAGGCAAAATATGAAATAGGCATCCTTCAGCATCTAGAACATTCAGGCTATTGCAAGAAGAAACTGCAATTCTAGGAACCAAAGGAATAAAGTGAAATTTTACCACAATTTACTGATAGTGGAAGAATAGGCTTGGGAATGAAAAGCTCTGCTATTCATAGAGCAGCTGAAGCTGTCTTGAAGTGAATCAGTTTGAAGTTATCTAACCAGACAAAATGTTAACCACATCAATAATGGCAGAATGGTAACTGAAATTGTAGCTGAAGGCCTATTAATGACAACATAGAATTTATATTCCTAAGCACATTGTCCTCCTCAAGAGTGTTTTTGAATACTCTCTTTTCATTTTTCTGTTGTGAAAAACAGCATGGCGGTGAAGAAGAAACTACAAATTCCAAATATTTATTTATTCAATCTGTAACATGGTTTCCTTATTATTGTGCCCTGACAATATGAAGTATTAGGTTTTTGATCAATCTGCAAACATGCATTGAAAAGTTTATTTCATAAAAAAATCAGAAAGGTCATCTAAATGATACCTGTCTAGGAGGGCAAGGAGATGGCATATCTCCTAACACAACACTGAGTTGGACACACACTATCAGTCTTGGTACTAGCTTGGGCTTTTTTGCATCTCCAGACCTCAACACAGTGAGCCAGCCCTTCTGAAATAAGTTTGAATGTGTTTTGGAAAATGCCATTCACAATTTTTCCTTAGATCAGATCACACAAACCAAGCTAAGAATGAGATCCCAATCATGTCTCCTGGCCAAGCCCTGCACAAGCTCTCCAGTCGTGACTCACCAGCCAGCACCCCCTTGGTTCACAGCTGGTAGGAGGTGCAGTTTAACAAAGAGCTATTACTACAAATGGAAAACCCACAAATTCCCAGAGGCACGTGCAATGTGTGTCTCACAAACCACACCCCTGCTGACAGGGTACACTACGTTCAAAGGCGCACAACTTCCTCAAACACCATTTCCCCTCACAGCATGCCAAAATAATAATCCCAGAAAAGCCAACACCCACATGAACTTTTAAACTGTCTTTTTAAAAGACCACATTCATTACTAAGTTTTTTTGCCTTGCCTATTTGTAATGACTGAAAAAATACTGAATTAAGCCAGAATGAAAGAAGTATGACAAACAGGAATTACACTAACTTGATTACAAATTTAAATACACACGGTAAAACTGAACACCATTGATACCAAATGGAAAGATTTGATACCTTGGTATCTACTTTTATGTACTTAGAGAATGCTATCTGTAAAAGTGTTCTTCAGCTTGTGTTTCTCAAAATATATGTATAAGTCTAGGAAAAAAGAGACAAACTGTAATGGAACAAAATGTGCTGATGACCTACAAATCAGCAAAAAAAAGATGGTTAAATGAATAAAAATCATTAGGAAAGAGACAACAAAGACTATCACTGTGCCTAAGCACTGTATAAGGCACAGAAGGTACAACTGGTGCAGCTGTCTTTGCCCCATGCCCCGAACTGAATAAAAAGGAGATGGCAGAATTGACAAGACAAAGAAAAAAAGCAACAGTGAGCAAAGCTTAGAAGTACATTGCACATGAAGAAGAAATAAAATTCCAAATAAATTTGTAAATAAACCAACCAAAAAAATCCCACCCAAAACTTTTCAACAAAGGAAAGAGCAGCTGAAGGCTCCTACGATAAAGATAAGTAAATCAGTAGTGGAATAGTAAAGATGAATGGGAAGCGATTGTTTCCTTTCTCCCTAATCATGAGGCCAGAAAGCATTGAACTAAACTCTCAAGAGCAGAAATGAAACTTGTTTCTTTTTCCTCCTAGAATACTTATTTTAAAAAATAGTATGAGATTCAAAACATAGCATGTATATAGCAATTGCTCTCTGTCACTTTCTCCCTACTCACACTTCTCCTCTGCTCCAGCAGGATTTTGCCGGAGTCTGCAGTCCTTCGAGGAAAAAAAGAAAACAAATGCTGCTCCAGCATGAGGTTTTCCATGGGCTGGAGTTCCTTCAGGAACCCCTGCCTGAGCCCTCCATGGTCTGGGGGGAATAGTTGTTCCATACAGAATCTTAGTATTGCTGCAACATAAAGAACATTTATGGACAACAATGTAAGCAAAATATATGCTCATTACAGCTTTATTTCCTTAGAAAATCAGACCAAAAATGGTACATTGGTCCTCAGACAGTTCTGGTAAGCTGAGTGCTTCAAAATGGTTTTATTTTATGTGCTGTTCTTCCATGTTTCTTCTGGTTTGAATTCAAGTGTACTGTGGATGGTAATAGTCTTAAGTGCACTAATATATTCCCATTATATATTCATGTATTAAATTAAAAAAAATCCACATTGTAGGGGGAAAGATGAGTAGATTAGAGGAAATCTATTTTTACACAAATCCCATAGCTGTTCTTATGTTCACTTTTTATTTAGGATCTTTTAATGGCTCCTAAATAATTTCCCAGAGTAAGATATATTCAGATAAAAAAATACAAACAACATACAGAAAAAAAATAAGATTGTGAGACACAAAGCTGTGAGTTTAGAGAATATGAAGAAAACCAGGTATGTTTTCATACCCTGAAAAACTACACAAAGTGGGTTTTTACTTTCATCTTTTGGGGATGGGAAGTGGGATCCAATCCAAAGAATGTTATAAAGAAAGTCTTAGAGCATATCATATACCTAAATTAGAAATCAACAAAATGGACCATTTTAAGCTACAGTAATACTAGTAATTTCAGTATAATTTTTCATTGTAAAACTAAAAAAAAGCATTAACAGTTATTTCTGGAATATAAATATGCATGGGTTTGAACAATTTTTTTTTAAAGTTAGTTAATTCATATATGACATCCTTTTCCAGAAGCAATTTCAGTTTTAACAAATGCACATTCTTAAAAGAAAAAGAAATTTTCAAATACTCCTGAGAAAATCTGGATAAAACATAAGCGCACTTCATGTCAAAGAAGGGATTATAGAAAGTAGCTTTAATAAATGCAGTGGGAGATTCACAGAAAAGCAGTGAAGGAACCTTAAATAAAATATAGAGCCTACAGTTGCCTACTGTTACCTACACATTAAATCCTTTAGGGAAGGGAAACACTGATGAAGCCAATTCTTTGGTACCAAAATTAAAAACCAACTTGTACCAGTAGTGAATGATCACACTATACCTGTTGCTGTATATGAATACAACATTCTTGTTATAAATGACAGAGAATTTTCAGATCACAATTTATTATTTACATAGAAAATGTTACTTGAGGCTAGTGACAAGAACACTTTCCAAAAGTGAATCCCAAATGGAAGTCATTTTGAATTAGACTATGAGATCATCAAAAATATCTCACTTCATAATTGTACTTTAACTCATTCATGAATCATAGAGTTAGCATTTCAAAACTACTCATCTACGCAGAGATCAGATAAATAGACGTGGAATAAAAACCCAAAGATGCCCACCACCATCTTACACCACCTCCTGAACATAATTTTATATAAAAATTCTCTTAATTGTGTAAAGGAAGTTTGATTCTAGAGAATACATAGTCAACCACTACAGGGTTACTAACAGCTGGATTTCACTTACATGATGTTAGTTGGTCAAACAACCAAGAACAAGTCAATTCTGTATGCAAATTACTGCTAAATATCATATATCATTTATACTTTACATTTTCTATAGACAATCTGTTTCATGACAGCTACTCATTCTTGAAGCATATACTCACAGTTGCACTGCTGCAAATTGCACCCTCAAATTTTTAATTCTATTCAGTCTTGTGAACTTTCTCTCTTATTGAGCATCATAAATGTCAAGATGACGGATATTTCTAACTTCCTGATACATATATTCAGTTGAAACGTTTGCATTTTTACATCCCCTTTAGGCTAAATTAGCTCAGTGAAAGGCCATGGCAGTGGTATCTGGTGTTGTTTACTGTGGAACTTTGGCTTTACAGAGCAACTGAAAGAAGCTACACGAGAACCATGATAACTTTCAGATTACTGGCACAGTTCTCCACTCTGTGCTGAAGAAGTTCTAGCTGTGAAGTTCTGAGAAGCAACATATTACATCATGGCAAAGGGAATAGTAAAGATCTGCTCTTGGGAGACTGTGACAAAAGAAAGGAGATACATCCAGAACAGTAGTGATCCACTGAAGAGGAATATTTTTGTACAATCCATCTTCCCAGGAAGTCATCCTAATAACCTCAATTGCTTCTAACGTAAAAGGCGGTTGATACCTACAACAAAATGTAACCTGAGGCTCCTGATTCTTTCTTAGCAAATGGAAAAGAGATGCTAAGCTCAGAGATGGTTGTGGACAAGAAACCAGTGCAAGTCATTTACCTCTGAGAGACATCTATTTTATTGAAACACCCTTTACTGAAGAGTCTGGAGGCTGTTTCAGTCTGACACCAGGGACAAAGACACAAAAGAAAAGTTCGTGGGGGACACCAAAGTTGTAAAATACAGTAAGCTATGTCACAAAGAGTGAAAATAGCTGTGGTTTACATCCACAACGTTTTTAAATGATATGAATTATTGCAGACCTAGACAATAAAATTTAAGAAAAATAAAAATATGTAACACTCAAATTGTAAAGCATATCTACTAGTACTAAAAATAGCCATTGAATTTTTTCACCTACAGATGTACCAAAATATAATCAATCTAAGCAGATGAACGAATATCAGGTTTTATTTCAGAACACTTAACACAAAAAATAGCTCTGTCATTAAGAAATAGTGTTTATAATTATAACATATGGCCTTACTACAGTTGACAGCACTGTCCAAAAAAATCAAAAGCTAGAACTGACACATTAAATAAGAGAAAAACAGAACAAAGAAGCAGCCTCACCCAAAAGAAAAATTAAGCTTAAAGAAAAAACAGATTAATCTCAACAAAACCAGATACTGATAAAAATGAGAGTCACAGAAGTTTCAGACTGATAAGCAATGCAAACATGAAAGTCAGCATCATATCAACATAATTATCATCTGTTGTTTGACCCAGTTAAAGAGATCATATACATCCATCTCTCTTTTTGGAATTAAGATAAGAATTTAGTCAAACAGCAAATCAACTCAGCAGAAATTCCCCAGGAAAAAAATTTAATTAGACTTTTCTTTTCTTTTGCACTAGAGTCTGTTGTGCACCAATACAATGACTGGTAAAACTAGACAGAAACAACAATCAGCTTAACCTACTCTGGAATTGCAAACATATTATTGTTCTCATAATTAGGTGGGTTTTGAATGACATGATCTGTAAGAAAGACTAAAACTAAGACAGCAACCTAAATACATTATTTTAGATAATATTTACAGAACTTTTATCTTTATAGGCCGTGGTTATCAACTGACATTATAAGTGTATACAGAAGTTATTCACTGTTCTGCTCCAAGTACTAAAAACAATTGCTCTACATATCAACATCTGCAACAGCTTCCTGGCACCCTCTTCAGAATCTGGGGTGGTGCAAGGGGAAAACAATGCACAGTCGACTCAACTCGTGACTGAGGTTCATTTGTTCAGCAGTACTGTGACTTCATAAGCTATCCTGATCAGTGCAAAAATAAACAAAATGATCAGCAAAGAGGAGAAAAAAAGACAGTCTGTGTCACCTGTCACTACAATCTCTCAATGCTAATAATTCAGTTCACTTCTAAATTTTAACTTATTTATTACACAAACTGATTATTTAACTTCCTATAGAGGAACTTACAAATGCTAGCTACATTTTTTTTACTACGTGGAATTAACTAAGTCTGCAGATAAATCAATATACTTTATAGTTTTGTGTTAAAGATTTCACTTATAGAATTAGAGAGGTCAAATATTTTGCTTGATTCATATCACCCTGAAGGCAAATAAGCAGAAATAAAGCATTTAAACTTTATATTTTTGGTCAGCGGTCCAGATTTAGTTAACCAAACCAAACAAAAAAAAAAAATCCCAAACCCCAGAAAAACACAACAAACCAAAACCAAAAAAATGCCACTGTGTCAAACCAGAGACTTTCTAAAGGATTTCTTTTTTTTCCCACAATTTCCCACAGAAAGAATCACAATTTCTACAATTTCCCCAAATCAGGATTAAAATAATTCTCATAATACAAATAAATGTGGGGTTTGATTCACTTGGTGACAGATATAAAGCAATATACAATATACTTAAATAGCTGAACTACAGCTAGAATGAGCACAGCCATGTTTCAGTACCTGGCCACATGCTACATTTAAAAGGTTTGTTGAATTTTCATGATGGAGGACTCTCAGATTACTGGTGGAATTTGTCAGAATATATGGATTCGCTTCTTTTTCCATTAATTTGTTTTGCCAAATTGATATTTGCAAGATGATACGTGTGCATGAAGCTACACGTGACATATGAGCAGATACAGCAGAGAAGCTGATACAGAAAGAACACATTCACTGTTCAGTATAAACTCCTCCAGAATGTCAAGTGACAGCGCTACCTGTTTAATGCCGAGTTTAATGCCCAACCAATTCACTGTTGATTATTTAGCAAAAGCTGCCAACAAAGATATCAACACCATAAACAGTAGTTACTTGTGCAGTTTGGAGAGCTGCCCACTGGGAGTGGAGCTGATACAAACAAGACACAACACAGACTATGAAACAAGCATTGGAAGGCAGTTTTAGACATAAATTTATATTTGCAAGGGATTTAATGGATTTTAGTGCTATTACAAGGCTGAATGGGATTTCAACACTCCAAGCTGCAGTAGAGCAAATGTTAATAGATTCTGAAAGTTCACCAGATATCAATCAGTAATTGACGGTATTGAATTCGTCCAGTCTTTAACTTACAGGTGTTAATTCTATGCACACTTCTATATTCTCCAGTTAATGTACTCTCCATATCTATTCATAACATCTCATCTGCTCTCATTAAAATAGGTGTAGTTAGCAATGTAGGAACTAGCTGTTGATTGAATTCTTTAAACATTGTCTCAAAACACAGTCTGCACAAGGACAATATGCAATCCAACTTCTCCATGCCAAAGAGAAAAACAAAAAGGATTATTGCACAGCTCAGCCTGTAGAAAACTGCAAGTCTCTCAAAGGCTAAAAGTCTTCGAGGTCATAAAGAGTCAAGAAGTTTTCACCACTGCTGGCACCATATTAGACTGTCAGGGGAATTAACCAGGGCAGTCCTATCTGGGAAGTAAACTACAGGCAGCTGAGAAAGGAACAACAGATGAGAGAAGTAGAGAAGTTTGCCATTAAATGGTGAGCCAACAAGTCAGCGCTCAGATATTCCCCTTTGGGCTGATCTCTTGTCTTTCTTATGGCCACAACTTATTCCTTTGGGACTTTTTTCTATCAGTTCAGCATGTCAAGAGAACAAAGTTTAGAGCAGTAAGAACCAGCCATCAAGCCTCGGAACCTTGAGTCCTTCCCAAAAGAAACAAGACCTCTATGTTATTTTAGGATTGCTTTTATAAACAAATGATTTTGCAACTTTAAAACAAATCTCAAAGAGTATACCTTAAAATTTAAGGAGAAAAAACTTAGAAGAAATAATATCTTCATTAGTTCAATCAGGTCTCAAAGGAAGTGACTATGCTAACTAAAATAGAAAAAATATTATCTATGTGCATAAATCCCTCTGTCACCAATTCTTTCTCCTATCACAGTATTTCCAAATCACTGTGCATCAACACACAATAATTTCTCAAAAAATCGAGCTATTAACTAAAAGCATAAAGGTTTTGAAATTATTTGAAAGCAAGTTGGGAAATAGAAAAATATGTCACCTCTTACTCATTTTGGAGCAGCACATTAAAAACTGCAATCTACAAAACATTACAAATGTTATCATTCTCATGTGGGGTTTTTTTTAGTATCAATATCCATAATTTTCTTTGCCATAATATGGTCCCAATTCTATTATTCATATATTACAGTCAAAAATATTAAAGGACAGCCATAGTTCAATGTTAAGGGATTCTTGAGGTGAGGTAAAGCATTCCAAAATTCACCCTCAAAAGAACAGACTTAAATAACATGCAGACTCTATAAAAGAACAGCTTTTCTATTGATTCAACTTTACCACTTGAATCCAGCCAAAAGCACCAATTCCTAACAGAAAGAGCAAAAGCTATTTGTGCTCCTGCTATCTTTTGTCCTTCATTCCTTTTGTGCTTCTAAACCCTGGACAGGACAGAAGTAATTTAAAAATGAACTTCCTTTACTTGCAGCTTTATCAGCATCTAACTGAGGTGTCAGCAATATACTGCTTTTGAGCCTTTTTTGTTTGTCTAAAAGGGAACCCAAATGTAGGCATAGCTTACATTTGGAGTAAATTAAACTAATGATTATTAAATAAGGAAAAAATTGAGAACATTAAAGTCCTTTCTCACCAGATTATATTTTGCCACAAACATCATACACTATTTTTAGGTAAGTGTCATAAGTATCAATGCTTTCAAGTTTTTGATGTTCAAATCTCTTTTTACAAAAGATAGCAGCTGGCAAATTCAGCTCACATTTATTAAAAACATGAAGATGCCAATGTGCAGCTTATTCTCAGAAGCAACACGGAGATGAGCAAAAGTGTTAAGAATCTTACAACAACTTGGCTGTTTTACTATCTTCCCTATCAACAACTGGGACATGCCAAAAACATGATATTAATTAATGTTACATTATTTGTCAACAGATAAGCTGAAGGAGTTTTTAGAACAGCATAAGCAGGCAGGGCCGTTAGGTGTTCCTAACCTCTCCTGCTATTAACTCCTGCAGCTTTTTAAAAATTAATAAAAAAAAAAACCCAAACAACAAGTTAACTGGGCAAGATATTTGTTTTCGCAGTGACTCGCAAAAAAGTTCTACAATTTCGACAGAGGTTACAAAGTAAATCTCAACTCTAAATGATCACTAGAACAACAGGATCTGATCCTCCCATCATCATGCGCATATCCACATCAAAAATTCATCATGTCATAGGTGTGCCACTATGTTGGATTTCTGTTGAAGTGATTCTTGCAGGCACTACTTATCATTTAGAGATTCTGGAAACATGTTGCAAACATAGAAAATGTATTCAAGATAGTCAGAGAGCCCTTGCTGTGCTCTGCCAGTGTGCCATACTCTTGAAGAAAGCATGCTGCATCATGTTAATTGTAGCAACAGATGCATTTGCACATTTGTTTGTGTGTTGCTTCTGTTGATAAAGCAAGATGACAGAAGAAGTAGAATCATGATCATCTTTTCAAAGATCTCCTTTAGTTGAATCGCTACTGTTGGCTCTGACGCCCAGCAGAGAGCTGAATGTGGGAAGTGTCCTAGACAGAGCTGAAAATATGGTAAATGCTGCCCCTACAAAATCTCCCTGCAAGCCATGCTAGATCGATTCTTCAGTTTTAGAGCCATATTAGAACGATTATAAACCACCTTCAGCTCTTTGAATGAATGCATTATGGTGTTGTCTGAAGTATTATTTAAAGACGGTGTTCTGGCAGTTTTGTTGTCACTGAAAACGACCGAAAGTCCGTCAAATAGAACTCCTTAACGCCGGGGCAGCATCGAGAAGCAGCATCATGAGTAACTGCGGGCCCGGAGGTGCGGGGCACAGCTCCGCCCAGCGTGCGCTCCCATCCTCTGCAAGCACATTCGTCACAGGCATCACAATTCCCAGAAATTCATACATATTATAATTGCTCATTACCCTAAGACCCTGCCCTGGTCCAGCCCCTTTCATGGCCTTTTTTCGGCTGTGACTGCATTCCTAAGCCAGATACACTCCCCGCCAAGGTTCCTCTATCTCCCTTCCGTCGTTGCTCAGTAAGCAGATCCTGCACACCCTGTTTCTTTGCTAAAAGTACACAGATGCAGCAGCACTCCTTGTTCTTACATTAACCCTTTGGTATCAGTTCCGCCCTTTGAAACTTCTCAAAATTCCTTATGACCATTTGATAAGTCTCAACTCGGGTTTTATCTACGCTCACATATATTCCTGCAAGTTTAGGGTCAATAATTTTGCAAACACAGCCAATAGCAATGCTGATAATTATTACAATTACAATCAGAATTATAATGGTTTCCAGTATCCCAGCCAGCCATCCTTTCAGGGACCACCTTCCTATTCCTTGAAGAATTTTGCTGAGCCATTCAGATTTGTCATTGCTGTCAGCAACTGCCTCTATTTTGTTGTCTTTGGAGATCTTCTGTTACATTTGGGATGTGCACACAGCAATATTCTCTATCCAGTGTTAAATATCCACAAACCCGTTATTCTTTGGCAGTAATAGATCCAAGGCCATTCTGTTTTCTAAGGTCATTTTAGTATCTATTTATAATTTAGAATCCCTTTTTCTGTGGCTTTGGATAATTTCTTTACTTACTAAGTTCCTCTGCTATTACGTTAGTTGGATTATCATATTGAATAATCATTGACAGATTTAGAGGGATAATTCCCGAAGGAATAGGTTCCTCTGCTGGATAAGGATAGGGAGGCAGGCTGTAAGGCTGGAGAGGTTACACATTTTACCAAACCCTTAGATTACAGTCAATATTAAATTTTCTGCAACACCTCCACCTAGAGATAAAATTATTCCTGTAACTATTAGTCTATACATTTTGCTGCTCATTCAAAAATGTCTTTGAAATTTTCAGCTGTAGGGTCTAGTGTTTTCCACTGTCCACTCTGAGTTGGGAGCCCTTATAATTGGGGTGCAATGTACCCAGGAGTTAATTCCCTTCACTTTCACAGCCCTTCTTGTAGTCAACAGAACCAGACAAGGTCCTTCCCAGTGCTCCTGAAGTAGCTCAGATTTCCAGGTCTTGATGTAAACATGATCTCTGGGCTGAAATGAATGAGCCCAGGTGTCTAGGGTAAGAGGTTCTGAGACAATGATAAATCTTTTCAGTTAATTCAACAATTTCCCTAATGAAAATAAATATTGTTCTATTTCCTCATTCTCAATTTGTTCCTTGGACCCAGGGAAGGTTGCAACAGAATACGGTCTCCCAAAGATCAACTCATACGGGCTCACCTTCAGGTTATGAATTACACTAATTTGTAACAAGGCTAATGGTAAAACCTGTGGCCATTTCAAGAAAGTTTCCTGACACATTTTCTAATTTGTCTTTTTAAGGTTTGACTCATCTGCTCAACCCTTGTTGGACTGCGGTCTCCATGGATTATGCAAATCCCAACTAATACCCAACTGCTCACTAGATTGCTGTAACTTCAGATATAAAATATATCAGATGACATCCAAACCTGGGTATGATCTCTTTGAGGAGTAGTTTGATGACTTCCGTAGCCTTTTTGGTGTGGCAGGGGAAAGCTTTTGGCCACCCAGGAAAGGTATCTACTAATACCAGGAAATACCTGTATCCTTGGTGGCGTGCTAGCTCAGAAAAATCAGTTTGCCAGTAACCCCCAGGAATGTTTTCTCTCTTAGTAATTACTGTACGCAGTCTTTTTGAATTCAAAGGATTATTTTTAAGACATATCGGGCATTTTCCTGTAACAGCCCTAACAATTTTTGTCATACAGACACTGAATTTCTGAGTCCATAGACCAATCACCATAGCATCGATTCCCCAGTGGGTTTGCTGATGTTTCTCCTTCACAATTTGCAACATCAGTTGTGGGAATCACCAACCACCCACCCTCTTTATTCTGGGCTTTGAGCTAAGGAGCTAATTTTAAATCTGCCTGACTATATCCAGGGCTAACTTGTGGAAGTAAAATAGCTTTCTCAGGTATTAACACTAGGATGCCTTGTTGCACAACCTCTCATGCAGTTTCCTCTGCAAGTCTGTTTCCTATGTGAGTTTAGGAATCCCCACACTGGTGTGCCTTGCAGTGTAGTATGGCCACTTCTTTGGGCAGTTGGATAGCATCAAGAAAGGACAATATTTCTTGTTTGTATTTAATCAGAGATCCCTGTGCTGTTAATAGACATCTTTCCTTCCATATAGCCCCATGGGCATGAACAATGCTGAAAGCATATTTCGAGTTGGTCCATATGTTTACTTTTTTCCCTGCTCTTCCATTTTTTCCTGCTCTTCCATTTCCAAGGCTCTTTGTAGCGCTATGAGCTCTGCCCTTTGTGCTGAGGTGTCCAAAAGCAGCAGTGCAGCTTCTGTTATCTTGGTTGGCATGACTACTGCACAGCCAGATCTTTGTCTTCATCTTGCTCAACGCTGCTTCTGTCTGTAATGAACTCTATCCCTGGATCTTCACTTGGTGTGTCTTGTAGGTCTGGTCAGCTTGCATAAACTTGCTCAATTGTCTGTAAGCAATCATGGTTAGCTGCTCTTCTTGCATCAAGGTCTTCAGGAACAGGACTGGATTTACCACTGTGGTTGCTTTAAATCCCACACCTTCTTGCTCCATTAGAACAATCTGATACTTCAGCATACTGCTGAGGGAAAGCCAATCCCCCCTTTCTGGCCTAATACGGCATGTGAAGTGTACACTACTATCTTTTGTCCCAAAGTCAATTTCCTGGCCTCTTGGATGGTGAGAATGGTCACTGCTACAGCTCACAGACACCTGGGCCATCCTTGGCTGATGTTGAGTTGTTATGAAAACTACACCACAGGCTTCTTGGAGTCTCCTGCCTTCTGAGCCAGAACTCCAAGGGCAAGATGCCGTCACTCATGCACATAAAGTGTTTTATTAGATCTGGAAGTCCTAAGGCAGGTGCAGACATCAGGGCCAGCTTTAGGTTACAGAACGCATGTTCACTCTCAGGAGTCCAAATCAAAGGTCCTTCTGTCTTCTTTAAAGGCTCATACAATGGTTTAACTAAAAGTCCATAATTCAAGACCCACAGTCTGCACCATCCAGCCATACCCAAGGATGCTCTTAAATCTCAGGCAATCACAGCTTGGGGAACTTGGCAGATGGCCCTTTTCTGTCCATTTCCACTTTCTGTCTCCTGGTATTATTTCAAATCCTAGGCAGGTAATTTGCTGCCTCATGATTAGACTTTTTTGCAAGACACTTCGTAGCCTCCTTGGCCTAGGATATTTAGAAGACTGATAGTTCCAGGCACTTTTGCTAGTAAGATGTCATCACCATACTGCAGGACCAGCCCTTCAGGGTTCTCCTTTTTCCAGGTCTCTAATTCCTTTGCCAGCTGGTTCTCAAAAATTGCTGGACTATTTTTAAATCCTTGTGGTAACACAGTTCAGGTAAGCTGAGTCTTCAGATCTTCAGTTTGAGGATTTTCCCACCCAAAGTCAAAAATGCTCTTACTTTGTTTATCAAGAGTTATGCAAAAGGAGTCATCCTTTAAATATATCACTGTAAAACACTGGTGATATTCCATGAGGGCTGTTAACAGGGTATAAGGATTGGCTACAACAGGGTGGATGTCCTGGACTATTTGATTGATCCGTCACACATCTTGTACTAACCTGTACTTGTCCGTCCCAGTCTTTTTAACTGGCAAAATAGGGGTGTTATATCTGACTCAAATTCTATCAATAATCCAAATTCCCTGAATTTTTCTATTAGACTCTCAATTTCCGTTCTAATTTTAAAGGATATTGTTTCTGCCTTACCAGTTTTGGTCCAGGTTTTAGAGTAAGGCTTGTAGGCTGAACTTGTCAGAACAGTCTGGGGTTCTGCCGGCCCAAACCAAGGGTGTTAATGCATTTTCTATGGCTTCTGGTATTCCTCCACAATTGTCTGCTTCCAGTGTTCCTTGCAACATAAAAGTTCTTGCCTCAATAGCTTTAGTCTTGGGTACCAATAATTGTATTTCTCCATCTTTAAATACAATCTGAGCCTCCAATATGCAGGTCTTTTCCTAAAAGAAGAACCAGACTCTCAAGCATATATAAAATTTTGGTGTGTTATCCACCATTTGCCAAATTTAAAGTTAAAGGGGTTAAAGAATATTTGTTTTTCTGCTTTCCCAGTTATACCAACAACATTTACAGTTTCTTGGCTTAATTTTCCCTGGTTGGCGTTCAATACTGAATAAGTAGGCCCAGTGTCCACTAAAAGACCATTTTCTGTTTCTTTTTTTTCTCCTTCTCCTTTTTCCTGTTCATTCAGACACACAGCACAGAGAGCACACACAGTGTACACAAGACTAGCACGAGACAACATCAACTGTTAAATAGTCAGGTTCAAACCTCTTCCAGCCTTGCAAAATACAATCTAGATGTGAATTTCTTGGTATTCCTCTGTCTGGAGCCTGCGATGAAAATTCTAAGCCCATGCCAAATCTTGCAATCACTAAGACTGAATCAAGAGGGCACTTCACGTCCACAAATGCAATTTCAGCCATGGGCGCAGAAATCAAAGCACAGTCGACAGCACACAGCCCAGTTGCCACAAAACCCCAAAAGACACTCTGCCACGCTTTGACATCTCTCAGCAAACGAACCTTACATCGCGGGCACCCCTGTGTCAATTCTTCGTGCTGGTGTGGTAGATAAGACATCC
>VYZT01027319.1:0-12074 GCA_013400735.1 Pomatostomus ruficeps
GTCTTTGAAACCAAGACAGTGTTCAAACTGAATACACTGTAAAATGCTGAGATCAGTTATCAGGGCAGGGGAGGGCAGCAGTTCCTTCTGGGCAGTGGATTTGTGTAACTGCATCAGTAACACGTTCAAGGGAGTCTGGGCCCATGTACTGACCATATTCAACTCTCCTCCTATAATGACAGACTTGTGACTGAGGCAATAGGCAAATATTTGATCATATATCCAGAAAATTCCGTGGTCTTTTGAAGGCCTCTCTTAGTGAATTTCTTTACAATTTCCCTATGTAAGTGATAAATAGGAGATAAACTATTAAAAATATTTTTTCAAATCAAACAGCAATGATCTTTACCCAGCTTCAGAATCATATTTTCTGTGAGAATCACAGATATCTGGCTGAGAAATGGAAGGGGGATGGGAAGAACCACTTGGCTGCTAGACAGGCCTATCTGGGATATGGGGAGGTGGGCTCTGCTCACAGGAACCTGAGATCAAGCACTTCACTTGGGCAGGATGGATTTGAAATGTGTAACTGAGCAGCAAGCAAGAGCTATGCTCATGTCTGCCTGATCCAGGGCTGTGCTCAGAACCAGATTTAATCTGATGTGAATCAGGCATTTAACACGTTGCATTTCATTGAACTTTAATTTTTGCAGGACTTTTGCTTACAAAGCTTAGAACAACTTTTTGTATGGGACCATCCACTTTTCAATGACAAAGGTTAAAATCTTTTCCTATGCCAGCACAAGTAAAATTTCTCCATGTGCAACCAAGTTCATGTGTTTGTTTCCAAATGAGAAAAAGAAAGTAATAAACCCATTAGACATTGCCAATGAATTCTATGGTATTAAAAGCACAACAATTGTAAACGTTTTGCTTCACTTGATGGCTTTGAATTTTATTGAATCTCCCTTATCCTTTCAAAAGAACAGTCTGATTCTTGGACCCAAATTGTTCTTCAACACAGACTTCTTCATATCCTGCTGTTTTGAAACCATACTTTATCAGCAAGATTATTGACTTGTAGATCTATGAAACTGAAAATCGATCTGAATACAAATCTTAGCCCTCAACAACCTACAATGGTGAAAAAACAAATTTCTAACTCAGTTTTTAAATTTTTCCATAGAGCTCAATAAAGAGCTCTAGAAACCCCCAAATCTCCAAGTTTATCAGTTACATTAATTAATAAGAGGAAGAGATGAGGATGAAATAGTTTAAAAAAGCTTAAGTTAAAAAAGTGAATTGGAAAAGAGTGTTGAGAACCTATTAAAAAAGCCCCTATTTTTACCATTCCTGTTCTGGGTTAGATGTGATGTTGGTCTGTAGACAACTCTATGTGTGCTATATAAATTTAGAGCAGAAAAAAATGAATTTTCTTGTGATGTCTTCCTAAATCTCAAAGAGAACAAAAGAGGTATGAGACGGTAAATGATACTGTCTTATTCATCTTAGTGGAAAGGTCATTTTTAATCCCAATTTTGTCAGTTTTAATATAGATGGAACTACAGAGAGAAGTGGAATAACTTAGATTAATAGTAGAATTGCCTTTTCCCCCCCCTATATATACACACCACCTCCTTGCTCTGCAGTTACTTATTTTTATGTTACATTTCCCCCAGCTGAAAAATTTTCACACTATCTACAGTGATCTTTTCTAGGATTCCCTCTCTGGTTTTGTCCTAAAAGTGAACAGACTCAGAGACTTTTTTTTTTTTTCTGAGCTGCTTGAAAACTCTCTGGTGCATTATCAGCTCCCACAGTGCAGCGAACTTGATCTTAGCATCATATGAGGCACTAAGAGGGATCACCAAAACACATACACAACCATGGCTACAGATGTTATACCTTTGATTTTTCAGCATGGATGAGATACTTCAAGTGAATTATAAGTTTCATCAGAGATCACCTGCTTGTCATCTATGGAAGATAAGGTCTGTTGCTTTGCTGACTAGGATTGAAAACAGAAGCTCGTATGAAAGACTAGCCAGTGTACAGATGCTGCACAAATTAATCCATGTTTCTGCTTTTATTTAGTTAGTATTTGGGACACTTGAGAATTTCAATATTGTTTTACACACATCATGAATTATACTATGCCTTTTGCTATAGGACTGTAGAACTATAACAGCCCTAACCATCTTTGATATGTAAGTAAAATAGCCTGTTGATATGGTCAGTTGGAGCAACTAAAATTTATTGGACAATTCCAGTATTTAACTGTCTGAAGGAAATTCTTGCAAGGAAATTTGCTTGTACATAGCTTACCTGTCTAACAATGAAAGTTTGTGAGTTTAAGAAAACTTTTAAATGAGAACAGATCTCGAACTTCCACAAAAGGAAAAAAGACATTTAAGAAATAATTCTTGTAAAGAATGTGTCTAAGATCGCTAAATGCAAGATGTGTACTGTCTCAAAAGTTTCTGATATATAGTGGCATTTTAAATGTAGGTACAGTCTTCTAACCAGGGATAAATCAGAACTGAGCAACCAATTATCACACACTGTTATTCTTATATATGCTTATTGGGTCTTTTGGGGTTGTTTGATAGGTTTCTTTTGTTTGTTTTCTGATTTAATCAATTTCAGTCAATTACCTATATTTATCACTACATATTTAATCTTCATGTGAAGCAAAGGAAAAAAACCTTTTGGAAAAGATGGATATTCCTCTCTTTTCCTTCATCCCTGTTTTCTTTGTATTCTTCTCCTGTACAACAGATGCAACATCTAAGAAGAGAGCCCCAGTAGCAGAAAAAATATTCCTGGCAAATGGTTGGAACTTAAAGGTCAAGTGGTATAAAGGCCAAGAGAAAAAAAAACGAAAAATTAAGAAGAAATAAAATTACAAAAGAGTATAAAGTTCTGGAAGTTGAGGAGTAAACAAGCAAAAGCAAAATCTGAAAGATAAACAATAAACACATACTTTATCTCAGCTTTTTTTCTGCAGATTATGGTGGCAACAAAGAGAAAGGATGGTAGATGGGAACAAGAGGATAAATCCAAGCTGAGTCACAGCTGAGGTGGAAGCAGAAACCAAAGGCTAAGTCTGCGCTCCAGGGGAAAAGCAAACATGAGGTGCACCATATGTTCAAGATGCCCACTTCCTTTGTAGCACCTGTATATCCTGTCCTGTTATCAAGCAAATAAATAGATTTTGTTCAGATAAGCCTGTCCCATCCCAATGCAAAAGAAAGGGCTCGGGGAGGATCCTTTTAATAGATTTTTCGGACGAAAATAAAGCCTAAACGCAGCAATATTATATTTGAGAACTGTTTATTGATGGGAAGAGGTAGGTCCCTACTGAGGAGGGGATGAGAGGGGAAAAGAGAAACGGAGAAAGAAACAAAGGACAGAGACAGCGTTACCACAAGGACCCCAGTGTTCTGTTCAGTCTCCGGATCGATCGTGAAGTGCAAGTGCCGCAAGCGTGCTCACGTGGTTCCCAGGGCGGCAAGGAGGGATTTTCAGGCAGTGATAGCGTGCCTGGGGTCGGCGTGCAGCAGCTGTGAGTGGTGTGCAGGTGGCGTCGCTGGGTGCAAGCGGCGGCGGCGAGCTGTGGCGGCGGCGCCCGCGTGACTTTTGAAGCGAGTTCGGCGCGGTCTCCAAACAGTGGCAGGCTGCGTGTCCAGGGTCGGGACACTGCGGCTGCGGGCGGCGTGGCTGGGTGCAAGCGGCGGCGGGCTGCGGCGGTGGGTTAGCTGCAGTTAGAGTGCAGGGAACACGGTGGGCGAGGTCGGCTGTCACGGCTACGTCCGAGAAACTCGGCAGCGGCTGGGTCCGGCAGCCGGCGTGATTGCATGTAAGTCGTCGTGGCGACAAACTGGCTCGTGGACAACGACGGAGTAGGCACAGCAAATACGGGGAGGAAAGTGGGACCGCAGGGAGGAAAAGGCAGGGGAAGGAAGGAGGGACAAACTGACCCTCCGGGACAACCCCGACTTCCTCCCAGAAACCCAAAGCAAAATGGCTCGTGGGGGGTTGTAATGAACTGCTTTTTAAGGGTTAAGGCTCCTCCCACATCCCAACTTTGGCGGCTGTTTGTGCGCGGNCGGCGTGATTGCATGTAAGTCGTCGTGGCGACAAACTGGCTCGTGGACAACGACGGAGTAGGCACAGCAAATACGGGGAGGAAAGTGGGACCGCAGGGAGGAAAAGGCAGGGGAAGGAAGGAGGGACAAACTGACCCTCCGGGAGAACCCTGACTTCCTCCCAGAAACCCAAAGCAAAATGGCTCGTGGGGTGTTGTAATGAACTGCTTTTTAAGGGTTAAGGCTCCTCCCACATCCCAACTTTGGCGGCTGTTTGTGCGCGGGCCCATGGGGGTTGCCGGCGGCTAGTCATGGAAGTTTTCCCTTCCGTACTGATTGGTGAAGCTCCAGGGACAGGGCTCTCAACAAGGGTATAGCCTCAAAGGGTAATTTTTCACTTCATGGAGAGCATATGTTGAGGTATAAACAAAAATCCAACTGGTCCCTCTCAAAGCCGTACCCAGTTCTCCCAGTTCTTTGTCCTGAAGTGGTGATCGGTTTCCTATTGTTGCTTCAGCTCCAGCTTCCTTATTTATCAATTGGTTGAATACAATTTGTTTAAAATATAAGCAGAAGAAAAAGAAGTAACAGAATGTTGACATTCATAGCAGCCTGCTCATTTAACTACTCCAGAACAACGAAGCCCATCCATGCACAGCAGGAGAGAACCATGAGCCCCCAGCTGTCCCAATTGCAAGACCCTTTACAGTGTTTGTCTGTTTAATCTTTTCTATGTGACTCTCCTGATTAAAAAAAGAAAAAGGGTGTGCTTTAGGCATCTAAACAGTCTTTGTATGATTTAGCATCAAGGTCCTGATTAAAACAAAGCACACAGTGTGTTTTAAGCAAGAGGCATCAGGTGAATTCTGCTTGTGTCTTTCTACTTGCCCTGTGGGTGATGCATGCTGGAGTCTGGGCAGTGACTTGAGACAGGGAGCACACGTGTTGCAGAGTGCTGTTTCATACAGAGCTCCCATCATCCAGTGCCTAGCAGAAATTTGGGTATCATAAAGCATAAAAGATACAGGGTTTTCACATAACTCTCCCTTGCCTGCTGTCAGGTATAAACCCAAGTGTGATACAAGAGAGTGCTCACTGTCATTGCTGAAAAGTACTGATATGCAAATGTTGCCCTGACTTTGCAGNCTTTGGAAACAGCCCATATTTGTTTGGGTTAGAAATTTTAATTGTTCTAGCCTGTACCCTTTGGATGTCATAAGAAATTTTAGAAATACGTGTTTCTTCATTGTCTTGCCAATAACAGCTCTGTTAGATTCAAATGGCAACTTAAACAAAAAACCCCTGTTATCTTCTGTCATTCAGCTGTTCACGCCCCTCTTGTTTGTTTGTTTGTTTCTGTACATATTATTGCAGTACCTCTTATCAAAATGCAAAACATGCAGTTTCTTCATCTACATCCCAGGTAAGATCATCTTTTCACATTTTAGTAATTTCAAATAAATTACTGTTGGTTTCAAGATTTTAAAGATCTTTCCTAACCTAGATGATTCTGTGATTCTCACAGGCACCAAGGCTGTAATTCTATAAATAAATAGGACATATTGGGGTTTTGCAATTGTATGTATCATACAACTTATTTAAATAGCTATTCATGGCCTAAAACTCTCTGTTTTTATGACTGTGTGAGTCTGTGAAAAACTGCTTTGTCTTTATGATGATTTCTTTCAGCAGTCTCCACAAAAAGGACCACAAGTTAAGCATCAGCCCTCACAAATCCAGCAGCTGATAAAGCAATGAGGTGGCCAACTTCATCACCAAACTGATCCTAACAGGCAGAGGGTTCTTCTGAGGGCTTGTCCTAAGTAAAAAATATTTGTGGTTTTAATATCAATTTGATGACAAATGCAGGCCAAGTAGACTTGGTTCCATTAAAATTTTTACACTTTTTGGTATATTTATCAGACACTTTAGCAAGATACAATAGAGAAGGCACCAGGTACACCTATGGTCACCTGCTGCCTGTGTGTCTTCCCGAATCTCTGTTGTGCTCTTTTTCTACACAGTAAATTAAGAGCTACATTCATTAATGAGTAACAGATCTAGATTTATGATCTTGCAGAGGAAAACTTCAATTTCCTCCCAGCTTCCTCCCTCACACAACATATTGACATTAGAGGCAAGAGAAAGAGAAAACAGTGGTTTTATATGCATTTCTTATCATACTTGCATAAACCATGTGAAGGTGAATGTGCTATAGTTTTCACAGTAACAAAACGCAGTTGCAGCAAAGTTTATCTTCCTTTGCAGCTGGGCAAGAAACCGTTATATCAGGAGCAATGACTAAAACCGATTCTTTCATTTAATGAAATGCTATATAAAATGTAAATGCATTCTCAGAAAAAGTAGCATTTACAGATGAGTATAACTCTGGCAAACTTGATCATGTATTAGGAATTAGGATTTCCATCCAATTCTTGCTTCTGATTCTGCTCCTGGTGTACCCAGGGTCTGTGATGCTCAAGGATGACAGAGGCTGAAGAGCCTGTGCAGTTGTGGCAGCTTTGCACCACAGAGCTGCTGGTGGTCTGCTTGCTCACAGTCACAGCAAAACAGTGCTGACTTACAAATGGGATGCTGTGATGTTGGATCTTCAAGCATAAACAAGGAGTAGGAGGGAAAATAGCACCTCTTTGAGACATGCCAGTGTTCTTCCTTAAGGACATTTACTTCTACTGTGCTTTTTGTAGGAGGCCAGAAGCACAGCATTGCCCAGATCAGATCTGTGTGGGTCAGTATTAATGACAACCAGAAAAGCATGTCAGATATTTTAGGACTGCCTGAGGTTTTTAAACTTAAACAAAATCCTTCTATAAACCTCTAAGACAGACTCTCAACAACAAAAATTATCAGAACATACATTTCACACTATTTTAAGTGTTTTGAAAGCCAAAGTGTACTTAAAAATATTTTTTACTTTAATAATGCAGTAGCCTAGAATCTACAGCAGTTGGGAAAATACTTGAATACAGTTTTCTTCTGTAAGTTATTTTTGCCACTTGACTTTACTCCAAGTAAAGCCATCTGAGCTATTGTCAATCAAGTTCTAATTGCTAAGATCCATTTTGTCAGAGGAGTTGCTAATGAGGAATAACTAGGAAATGAAAGAACACTAGTCCTGTCTAAGAACAATACCACATCTTTCACTTTATTAGTAGCTCTTCAAAGGCTCTGTCTTTTGAGACAATTACCCTAATAAAGTGTTGAAGGACTTAGACTCAAGACTCACTGTTTTGGCAATCGTGGTTACACAGTTACAACAACATATGATAATGTGCAGGGAAAAAAAGCAAATTGGAGAAAGATTTGTGGGATGTATAATTTTTAAGGTAGTATGACACCACATAGTTTCTGTAATGGTGAGATATGTTAGTGGTGCAACAGAAAAGAGAAAGTCAACTAAGATGTGTGAAGCATGTGAGAAGAGAATAAACTTCCCTATGTCATTAGCACTTATCCCTTACCATACCACTGAAATATATACAAAATGACTTTTCTACTGCTCTTCCAAGTAAAGCATGTGAAACTAATCAGTTTATTAACTGGTTGATTGGTTGATTGCTTGGCTGGCAAAATATCAACTCTAATCAGGTCAAAACCAAGGAAAAGTAAACTTTTTGACAATTCAAAAATATTTGTTTCAGTTTTATTTTATTAAGTTTTATTACAATTTTTTACATTAAAATTGAGAGAAATTTCAATTTCATCAAAATGTCAGAAGAAAACATTATAACATCAAAAGGAATGATCTGGTAAAATTAAAATAAATTAACCAATTTTCCACATCATTCAATCTAACTCTCACCAAAAAACTGTTTAAGTTAAATTGATTTTCCTTAAACAGTTCAAAGTGAGAAATAATTTCTTAGGCATATTAAGATGCTTGGCTCCTCAGTTCACATCTGCACATCCACTTTGCATGCTCATGAACTGAAAATAGGGTTTAGAAAACCTTTGTGTTTAACTGACTATGGAGCTTCTCTTTCTGTATAAACTCCCTTTAATAATTTCTGTATAATAATGTTATAAAAATAACAATATTTGAGAATAAATACAGTCTGTAAAAGCATGATGCCAGTATCAGATTTTTAAGGACATTTTCTTTTAAAGATGACACAAGGCATAATGTATCTTTCCTTCCTTATACAGATGAGAAAACTGATTGGTCTCATCTTTATTCTCCTCATTGTTTTGGCAACCTGTCCTCACATATATTGGCTCAAATTAAATAGGAGATACTATTGAACCAGGAAGCACTAGGTTTTTGATACTTTATTATTTCTGTCTATCTTTTCCATCTCTAAAGCAATATGGATCATTTATTAGAGAATCTCAGTCTTTTGGTGCCTGGTCTGAGCAGCTGCAGGCTCCCTTCAATTCCCCCTATAACTTCAATGTTTCTGTGCCCATTGCATGGTCAAGCATGGTAGATGAAATACTGCTCACCAACAGGATCGTAAGAATTTTAAATTCATCATTAAAGGAAAAAGACTCATAAAAATATGCTGACAAAAGTCAAGTGTCAATATTTAAATGATTATGTGTTTTAGTTACTTTGCTGCCAAGCAGCATTTTACTTGATATTTCTTGGTTTACAGCATGTGTGAGTCAGCTGTCATCAGGAACTCATGCGAATCTGCAAACAAAAGTAGACAATCTGCTAACAAAACAGAATGGATATGTAGATTGAAAATGATTTCTCTTTCATTTAAGGTCAAATTGGCTAAAGCCAGCCTCCAAAATGGAAGACATGTCAGTCAACAATATCTCTCATCATAATTTATTAATTTGAGCCTTGATTATTCTATCAGAGTCAAGCTGGCAGTGCATCTATGGTTACACACACAGTGTTCATAATAAATCACAGTGACTTGTCATTTAGTTTAAACAGCTATTTACGTAATAATTAATTGATGTAATCTGAAATATTAACAATACTGACATAGGACTGACAAATATTTTCCTGCAGAACTGTATTTTCTTCTCTTTTTATTCTCTAAGAAATGGAATCTCCAGGTCCTCTTGATTTTTCTCCCCTCAGAACTATGAAAACTCCCTTTTTGCCACTTTATTGAAGAAGACATCTTTTCACAACCTTGAACTTACTCTTCCAACCTGATTTTCCTGTAACTCTCACATCTTTCGCAGAGTAAAATTCTTCCTAAGGAAAATGACAGAGCCTGACATGATCTTATCAAATCCACAGTTATTTCTCCTTAGGCAGCGGCTATTTTCCATATCATAGTTGCAGAATTTTCTCAACCTATCTTCACACCTCACATTTTCATTTGGACAAGAAGTCATCTCTTTACAACTTTTGAATGCTCATCCCCAGGCTTTCTCACAAGGAGATGTGAGAGGGTTGAACTACACTCCCAAGTATTTTCACCTCTTTTAGAGGAGCCACCTCAGTAAGCCCGTGTTACCCACTCCTTCCCTTTGCAGGCTCTCATCTTATGCTCTGTTTTGAGCTGAGGGAAAATGAATCTTTTTCAATGAATGCAGCTGCCAAGGGCTGCTTAAGCGAGCTCATGTGTGGGACACAGAAGGTCACTTGCTTAGAGTTCTCTGTGGAGGTGCTGGAAAAAGAGACTGGCAATGGGAAACCTAGCAAGGAATAGAAAGAGGGAGGGTGGTGCAAAGCTGTTCAGGCTCTGGGAGAAGGGAACATGTCTCCTAAGCAACAGGCTTGCTTTATGTCTTCCTATGAGTCCCATCCACTTCACACTTTTTTTCACCCTTTGGAAGAAATCATTCGTCTATCCCATGATTAAATAATATTAAAAATCTCTGCTGTCTTCCAGCCTAACGATGGGCCACCAGCACCCTGCAGCTTGTGATCTCTCTGCAAGACACATCTTGATCTGCTGCTCAAATAGCTTCTTTCTGAGTACTGATAGGCAAAAGAAATGGGGCTTTTCTCTTAGTTTTTTATTTTAGGAACAGGGGGAAATAATTGAGATCAGCTTGGATTCTAATCTCTGAGAAGTGGGATGTCTGTTCTGGGGATAGGGAATGGTAGAAAACGTCCCCTTTTCATTGTGGGGTTTAGAAGAAGATGATCTCATAAGGTCACCTGTCTTCCCAGTTCTCACTCTACTGAGAGGTAGAAACCTTTCTCACAGGAGATTCACTAATTTCTGGTAATTTTCCCTTTTCTTTCCCTGCTTGCCACCTTTAACTTTAGTTTTACAGATTGGGGAGAAAAATAGCTGTTGTTCTACTTTAGGTATTCAAGAATCAATCAATATATTGCTAGCAAGGTCCCTAAGTCAGTTTAGATAATAAAAACATCTCCTCTGCTTTCAGAGCTCTTGGGGTTTAGCAGAAAGGATTTTGCTTGAGCCTAAAACAGCTGAAGGATCTTTTTGGCAGATTGATATCAGATATCAAATATATGTTTTAACTAAGACTTCTTGTACCATCTTGCACAAGCAGGTAGAAATTCTTTTTGATAGGAAATTCTGTTACTGTTGATGCATGCAACTATGGGGGGTGTAACTGAATGGGTGTCGAAAGGGTTTTTTTTGTTCTGTACATTGAATACAGCCACCTTGTTCTCTTTGCAAAGCCTTTTTTTTTTTTTTCATTAAAGTCTAAAATCCACCTGGAACGTATGCACCTCATGCTGAGTTGTAAAACATCTGGAGAAAAACGTTTCTTTGTATCTTTAGGACAGGTTCTGCAAGCAGAAGGAAGGGCTCGTGTATTGAGGAGAATGTGCCCAATAATCACTTTGCAGTTAACCAACAAACTACTTTTCCAGTCTGCTGGTAAAACAACACTATAATCATGAGGCCAGATATTAGTACTTCTTTTGCAGTTAAGAGCTATCATTTTTATAAATGTGTCCTCAGTCTGGCCTTCACATGTCTGTAATAGAAAACTAATATTCATAAGATCTATATGGTGGTTTTCTTTGGGAAAATGAATTACAAGTCTAAACTACAATTATATTGCATTAGCTGGAGAGGTCAGAGATCTGTTTCAGAAGAATTTCTCCAAATCACTAAATATTCCTTTATAGACATTATTATTTCCCACTGAATTTAGAAAATTCACTGAGAAATGATGATTCAGAAGTTTCTCTCAACTTTTCAGAATGGAATTAATAAGGTGGTGAACCCTGGAACTGCTTGACTTCCTGGCATCTCACTGTGCAGCATGTAAAAAGGCAGTAGTGGGAGGTAGGATGTGAGTTATCCAGGCAGAGAAGTGAACTTGCTATCAAAGGACAGACTTAATTAACTGGGGAGATGTACTGATTTTTGTAAGAAGAATCTATTATAATCAGCATACTACTGTTGATGATTTTGCCTCTTCAAATCATCATTTTCTAGCAGAAGACTATTTCCTTGAAAAATTTATGATTAGCTAATTAGGAAAAAAACAGTTTCACTTTTTCCTTATGAAAGCTTAATAGCTTTGTAATTATAAAACTACTGCAAAATATACCTTAAGCATGAATTTTTAAGAAGCTTGAGGTAGACAAAGGAATGTTACTTGAAAATGCAAACCTTGAACCAGTTTTTACTGCCTTTTCCTTTGTGCTCTTTAAATTTAGCTTAAAGACAGCTTAATTATTTCTCTCTGAATCTGGAGGTAATATGGGATTAAAATTGCATGTCAAACTAATTTTGTGGAATTGAAATTGTAGAAGTATAAAAAAAGATGGGCTGATTTCAGTTGTAACTAGAAAGAGGCTATCCATTATTGTCCTAATAGAAGAATAATTATTTGAACTGTTTCCTGTGCTCAGCCAAAGCTCAAACACAAAGGAGAATGGATGAAGGGGCAAACACAGAAAGTGTAGAAGCAAGTGTTAACGCATTCTGAAAACAAATAGTGGTGCTGCAAAGCCTTCACTATTAATGGCAATTTCACATGCAATTTATTAAGAGGAAAGATTGTTTCTGTTAGATAAGGTGTTATGGAAGTGCAGACATATGTCTCTGTTAATGGGCTCTTTGCCTGAATCTGGGAGGGAAATCAATGTGCCTTGCTCAGAGTGAAGCCCTGGCACAGGGG
>VYZT01027319.1:12091-35147 GCA_013400735.1 Pomatostomus ruficeps
CAGGGGAGACACCATCGGAAAAAAGACCTGGCCAGGTAAGGATCAGGCACGGGAAAGGTGAAACTGCTGGGGCATGGGGGGAAGGAAGGGGTGCTGGGGGAGGCATGGGGATCACGGCAAATTTCTGGATCGATGAAGGCTCTGGATTAGAGCTCACATGTGGGAGCTTGCAGTGGGGAATGATGTCCCTGGAGACCTGCAAGTGATGAAAAAGGGTGAAGCAGTTTTATGGGGCTGTTCTGAGGCTGGAGGATCTCAGGGATGTGTCAGTTTCTGTAGAAGATACTGAAGGGATGGACTACCCCTTCCAAGAGCCTGTCCACTCCCCTTGAGCCTGGCAGTGTTTCAAGCTGATACAATTCCAAAACCAGCCAGTCTCATCCTACTGCTGTGGGTAGAGAAAAAAGTCAGGATGAAGGAAGCAGGAGTGGGCTGCAAAGAAATTACTGACATTTCTGCTCCTGCTGCTGCTGCTGCTGGGGAGACTGCCTGCATGGCAGGAGTTGAACCTGCCCCTCCATCCATGCTTGTCCTTCAGCACTGAGAAGAAAAGCCTTGCAGGCTGGCCCTTTCCTTCTTCCTGTCCTCAGGTACAGAGAAATCCCACAGTTTCCCAACCCAGCTGCTGGTGGATGTGTGCTTAGCAGGGCATGGTACAGGCTGGCCAGGATGCCTGAGGGATGGGCATCAAAGTGAGAACCCACTATGCTTTGATTTGGTAGATATTTTGCCATTAGGAATGGCTTAGGTGTAGCTTGCCCTTTCTTGCAGAAGGGAGAGAGAGTGTAATATGCTACCCCCACCTTGATATTTTCTGTAATTTCTGTTTCTGGGAAACATCCACACTGTCATAGGCTGAAGGAATACAGGCAGTTTCCTCAGTTCATTTGTCAGCAGCAGCAGGTGATGAGATACCCTGTCCTGCATCATGTCACTGAAAGCTTCCCAGGCTTTTAAAATTTCTTTCCTCCTGCTAAGCTTCTGAAATGTGTTATGCTTTCTATCTGATACGACTGAGTCAAGATAAATGAACGGTGGCTTTGAATTTTAAGAACATGGCCTCTTGGCAGCAGTAGCTGGAGAGGATGAGGTCTCTGGAATATCTCTTGACCAAATTATTTACATCTCAAACAAGTCCTGTAAGAAATGTTCCCTGATTCACAGACGTGGGTTGCTCCTGCCCTTTTATACTGGTTTGGAAGTGGCCAGAGACACTTCCTGACCATTCTCAGTGAGGTTTGTAGACAGCTTAGAGTCATTTATCCCAGGAAATGACCTGAACTGGGGGAAAAAAGCATGAGTTGCTATGGCAAAGTCTGCTTCTCACAGGTAAATATATTTTTCAAACCACTGAAGTTTGTGAAAAGAAGTATTTCTGTTGGATGTTCCATTCCTTCCTGTCACATAATCATACAAGTTCTGGTCATGCTGGTAAACGTTATATCTAATAATCAGACAAAATTTTGTTTCATATCTGCTATTCCATTTAGGTAAATTCTGAGTTCCTATTTGCTATGGAAAGATTTGACACGGAATTAAGTATGCAGCACTGTAGATATCTGAGTATATATATTGTAGATCCTTCAGAAACCGCCAGTAAAACAAGTTATCTTTTCCACATATAACCTTCTAAGAATAAAGAAAGATTAACCACCTTGCCACTGTTTTGCTACCATCATTTGCTTTGCTGCTGCAATATATCTCTATCTGAAATTACACAATTCAAATAAATACTAGCTATCAGTAGCTGCAGTGTTATTGTTTGATGCATAAAGGCAGCTCTGGAAAGGACTGAAGTGATGACACAGATCTTATTGACCCAGATTTGTTCTGCAGGCCTGATGATTACTCTTATTCAGTAAAAAGAAAAGTGTTCAGTTCTACACATGTTATTTTTGACTACAGATTTTTTCCCAAGTAGGCAGGCTACAGAGACTGCAGAATAGATAATCTCTCTATCCTACACAACCATGATATTTCAAATCTTTTAAAAATTCCTATTCAAAGTCCTTAGAAATTATTATGTCAATAATATGGAAAAATGCACTCAGGAGTACAGGAAGGACATGAACCAGAGTTTCCCTTGTCCTGAAGAGTACCATGACTACTTACTCCTAGGGTATTTTCTCTACAAATTGCTCACTTATTTTCCTTTTCATTTAATTGGAATTCTAGACCCAATCTTTTTCAGGAAAATTTTGAATTAAAAATTACTTAATTGAAAAATGCCTAACAAGCTTTACTGGACAGATTTGGCAATATAACACAGGTCATTTGGATTTGACCTTCAATATAGCTCCAAATGTCAAATTAATTGCAAACCACAAAATTTCAGTATTATATACACTGAACACATTAGCCATATTATTCCAGTTTAAATGATGTTAGTGTTTTCTTCATTTTCTGAAGAAAAAATTTAACAAGGTAGAAAATAAATCAATTAAAAAATATTAAAGGACTATGTTAATTTTATACTAATTCCTATCACCCTTGTTTTGTCTTATTGGAGCAAAATTTGTATCTACTTCTAGGATCAACTAAAGAATATATGCCGTTCTTATCTCCTAAGTGACCCATTTGTTACTTGCATGTTGGACCCTTGTATTATCTTTAGGTACTCCTTCTTTTAGAGTTCAAAGATCCCAAAAATGTGGGTAATTCTGACATGCAGGAAAATTCAGTCTGAGGGACCTGTCACGTTTTTTTCTCTCAACAGCTCCAGAATGCAAAGAAACAGAAACTGAATTACACCACACACACCCTGAAGTGAAAACAGACATCGAAAGGGTTTTACTTTCCACTCAGACACCATGGGCATGTTTACACAAATCTCAGGAGATGGACAGGAACTTACTTTGCTCTGCGTTATAAATGTTTGGACTTGATCCAGTTGCTGACATGAGTGAAACCTGTGCCCTGTATGACCCTGCCTCGGGTTGGCAGCTTTTGGACCAGAGCTGGCCTATGCCTGGACAGACTGGAGAGCAGACAGATGATCAGGACCTCCCTACAACTCTCCTTGCAGTCAGCAGGGTGACTTACAGTGACATACTAAAAGGAAGAGACACAATGATTTTCACCATCTTCACCTTCTTAGTCTGTCTTATTGCAGCATTTAAGATAGCATGGACCTGACTTTTAGTATTAGGCATAGTAATATGTCATTTAGTGTATAATTCAACATATCCTTAAAAGAAATCATCTTCTTAAATAATGGTCTTTATTCATGTAGTTACTTACTGTTCTCAAAGACATTTTGTGCTCGGAATTTTTTTTTAAAAAAAGTTTCAATTCCCTCGATTTTATTTATTCATAATCTGCAAGCCATTTTTTATATAGGAAAAAGAGATCAGCAATTATGCTTCAAAGCCCCAGCTTTGGCGGAAGTCAATTACACTGTACATTTAGTAGCCAATTATTTTGCGCCTGTTCAAACTGATGGCAATTCTTCATCTCAGAGATTTTAATAAAAATGTGTTTTGTAAAGCAACCTCTTTCTCCCCATCTTGCATAAATTAGCAGTGCAATGGCAGAAAGCAGACTTTGGCCTTACAGTGATTGCTGAGCATGTCTGCTCTGCACCCAACCACCAGTGCATCCCTCCAGGCAGAAAGGTGGCACATGGAGCTTTCTGCCAAAGAAGCTTGAGCTCCCCAGAGCTATGTGTGGGGTGACTTTAGTAAGAAGGGAAGGTGGGCAGGGAGAACACTTGCTGAAAGGTCACTGCAGCAGCAGGCTTCCCCCAAACCCATTTCTACTGAATGTCACCCACAGGCCTCAGGGACAGAACAATGGTTGGAAAGGCACATGTTGTATGGCAACATGGAGATGGGCTTCTGCAGAGCTTGGCCAAACCAGGACGAGGAATTAATGTGCCATCGTCCAAAATCCAGAATTGCTTTCCTGCTTAAAAAAGAATTGATTGTAATTTATAGAAAAGGAGGGAAAAATATTTGTCTTGTGTTTTGTCAAAATCTTTTTGTATTTCTAGAACTGATTACATATGTTTTCCTTGCTCTGTGTTTCTCTTCACTCAGTAAAATTTGCTCCTTTTCAATGCAGATATCTTTTGTCCCTATATATGTGTTTAAAGAGATACTTCCAAGTAGTTTAGACATTACATTTCAGCTTACTGGAATGGGTACATCTATATTTAAAGCAAATATCTGTCATTGTCATCCCAAAATAAAATAAGTAATAGCAAAATCATTAGCCACTGTTAAAGCCGTGACATGCAACACTGCAGCAGAGGTATTCCTTGAGACACTGCAGTTGACTCTCAGGAGCTATGCCCCTGGTGAGGAGTCATAGCTCTGATTTCAGCAGCAAAAAGCATAAAAAGCATCACTTCCAGATCAGCATTTAGTGCTGTAGATGAACAGAGGAGAGGCTCACATCAAGAGCTCACGTTACACCTGGCAGGTCTTGGATAGATCCTTAACATAAGTCTCTGAATTTCTCAACCATATGATACAGCTTGTCCCCTAGAATTTAATTTAATTATTGAGCTTAGAAATTGTCCTTGTAAAATGCAACTGGGATATAAACACCATGTAGGTGTTGTGCTTGCTTCTTTCAAGGGAAGGAGGCAAGGCTGGGTTGCCCTGTGTATGAATTTTCAGTGCAGCTGTGACCCCTGAGTGCCACTGTGGCTGTGCACTTCACAGACTGTCATGGACAACTGTGATGAAGCTTTTTTTTTTTAAATGACTCCAGAAAGTTTTTCAGCTGCAAAATAAAAGTATGTTGGGGGAAACCGTTGTACTGGACCCATGCCTTTCTGACCTCAATATTAGCTTATTCTCCAGTTCTCCTTCGGGGTGACATTACCTAGCCTTCTCCAAGTACAGCCAGAAGATAGCTCACCCCAAGGATGGATTCCAAATGACAGCGTTCCCAAGACTGAGGACGGGTTTGGCTTCCTGAAGTCCTGTGACACATCTCCAGAAAGCTTTGTACCCTCCTATCCTTTTATGCCAGATCTCAGGACATGCAACACAAAGCCTCATGTTCCTGGTCCAGTTATAGAAGCAAATGTTGGGTTTTAGGAACAAATTTTTTTTATTAATATTTCTTTTCATAACATGAAAAAATGCAATTTTAAAAGTCCTTAAGAATCTTTAGAATTCCTTGTTTTCCTGTTCTTACCCAAATCAGTGTCATATTTATGAGTAGAGTTTCAGATGTTTTACTTCAGTTACCATGGACAATGAAAAAGATGTTTTCTGCTAATTTGAAAATATTTTACTGGAGGATCTGGCTAACCCTACTGGTCCAGTAACTTTATATCTTTGAATTGCTTGGAATCATATTCTTAAATCTGGCCATTAATATGTTTGTTTCTTCATGCAAGGGAGCCCAATGTTTATAGATATTTCAGATATAATAGAGTACACTTTTCTACATATTTCAGTGGAAGAAGATATTTGTCTGATATTTTTCTAATTTTTTAGACACACAATAGTGATCTCATGAACATGTTTTATTACTAAATTAAGCAATTTAAACACAAAGCTTTTGTATTGGTCCCTGCATGCCAAGTCAGCATATACATTGAAACAGAAACTAATATACAGGGCCTCTTTTAAGGAGATCAGCTTTTTCAAATCTAAGCACTTCTCTAACACCTAAAAATATTTTCTACTCTTCAGAAACAGACCCAAATGTCAAATATACATCAGATTTTCAATAGGACTCTGTTAGTGGAGATGGAGGATACTCTCTTCATGCACCACCCTTTTGGCATAATAGATCCCTCCCCCACCTTGCCTTGCATTTCCTTGCCTTGCCATCACATCCCCTCCCTTGCCTGACAAAGAGTCCCCCAACCAGTAACATCTTATCACCATTATTGCCAGAAATAAACACTTTGTAAAGTGTTTTATGTCAAGGACTGAGAAATGCTTTGCAAGATGTATCCATTACTGTTACTACACTTTGCAATAATTAAGTTTTCAGTTCACTGGAGAGAAAAATATTTTAGGTTAAACACTATGCTTATTAGTTCTGCAAAAAAAAAAAGAGCTACATTGTCTTTTTACAGTTTTAAATATTTTTAAACTTTACATTACAGTAACTTATTGTAACCTCTTTACAAATATAATGCCTTTACAAAGACCCTTTATACTATTTTGAGCTTTGTACTGAAATGGAAATCATGATATAGATCTATTTCAAAAAAGTTGGATGTTTTAAAAAATCATAATCTGAGAGTTAGGCCCATGAATAAAACTGGATGAATTTATAAGACATAATTTTTCATGACAAAGTTAACCAATAAAAATTTAAATACTTCGATTTATTTTGTCAAAATATCCTGAATTCTTTTTGTGCTAAAACCTTAGCAGAATGTTCTGTCTAGAAATCCATTTATTTTAATAGAAGTCTTTTAAATAAAACTGACATATTGTGCTTAATGTGGCTTTTTTTTGACTGAACAAGCTTTACAGTGTTGACTTCAAAAAGGTATTTTTCTGCTTTTCTACACCCATATCATGTGAAGTTCAGCTGCGTTCAAGCAGAGGTGTTTCTGGACTGAGTGATTTGAAAAAGTGTCACTTCTTTATACCACAAATTGCATGTAAAAGTATAAAAAATCTCCATATAGATAGTGGAAGCAAACCTGTAAAAAACCATGCTGGAAAGATGACTGCTGGGACTAAAAGAAGAGCAAAACCCCCTAACATTGTCACCTGCCCCAGCTGTACATTGCAAATGGCCCAAACCTCTCTTGAGTAGATAGGAACATGCTTTTAAGATTCACAGAGCCTGGCCAGGAGGCAGGTCTTACTTTTACACTTACAGTTGTCATGAAATAGTGTAAAGCTAAGAAGCAATGATGTGCCAGAATGTGAAGAAGCTCTGAGAGTGCCCCAGGCATCTGTCGGGAAGGTGACTGACGTGGTGTGGAAAGGGGATGACTGGGTGGAGGAAGGTGCAGGCAGAAGAGAAAGCCACTACTTCTGAAGTGTGATTTGTGGGTGTAAAGGCTGGCATGACAGGGACAGTCAGCATGGGAATGCCAGCCAGGAACTCCGGGTTTCCTCACCCGATGCATTTTCAGGCGACTGCAGCAAGATAACCATGACCTGTCAGTTCCTCTCATTGTCTATATGAGAGATCTACTGCCTTTAAAATTGATTCTACTATTGTCAGAGTTTTGCCTCTGGAATATGCAGGTGTTTTACTTGTATCTTAACTGAAGGAGGTAATGTTAGCATGCAGGAATTCAAAGTTTTCAAAATATCCCCACTTTAAATTTGCAGGAGACTATTTCTTGGCCAAAAAAAAAAAAAAAAAGAATACAAAGAAATTACCTTTGTCTACTACACACACACTTAATTTCACTTTTCTCTATGAGCCTTTTCTTGAAAAAAAAAAAAAGAGTATTAGCACACGGGAATCATCACCATACCCATCAAAAGAAAATAAGACAATCTCATGACTTTTCTAAATCTTTGCTTGTCTGTGGCCATGGAAGTAGAAAAAAGGCAAGAAAATAGAATTTATTCTATAGAGTGACACTACTGCCAGCAGAGTTCCAGCTGTAAGAACAGAGACTTCCCTTTGAAGTCCGTGTTTGATGGGATTGACCTTACTTTGTGTGTTCTCCAGTTCCCGTTAACTCTTGCCTAGGGAGTGTGGGCAGGCAGGGCTGTGCAGGTCCATTGAAGCCAAAGCAGAGCTGTACCCACGGGCACAAAGGGCTGGACTTTCACCCTGTGAAAGGCAAATAGAGAAGGCTGGTGAGAGGCAGTGTGCCAAGGTGCTGAGCAAATTTTGAGAGCCTCAGGTTCAAGGTCTGCCCTTGACTTTCTGGGTGAACCGCTTTCCCTTGCTGGCTTATGCTTGCAGCAAACAGGGGCACTGCCGCCTACGAACACTGCACCAGAAGGATTTAAAATAAAAAGGGTCTGGTTGTTTTGCAAAATTGCCTCAGAGATTAAATAAAAGTTGTTAAATGTTTTTATTTTTAATTTTTATGAAGAAGCACATGGATATCAGTACATTAGAGAACATTAAGTAGCCCAGTGCAAGTGCTTGGGCAGAGTAAAGAAGAGGAGGCATTTTGGTGCTGTCCTATATTTTCATTAAATGATTTGACTAGCCAAATATTCCAACATTGTTTATTTTCATTTTGATCTTCTTGAACTGAAAAAGAACTGTAGAGTTAACCCTGTTAAGTGTTTGTGGCTATACACGGGAAAAACATCATGTGAGTACCCTAGTTTAGGAGGTTTATGATTTCATAAAAAACTTTCCAACATGGTGAAAATAGACAGATTTGAGAAACTTCACTTCATCTACCACCTCCTCTGTCTGTCACTAGTGTCGGTGGCTGTACCGGATGAGAGCTGAGAACAAGCTCTCTTGTGAGCATGTAAAATCTTTGGATGACTCCCTAACCACATCCTCCAGCTTGCAGTCCTAAGATATTTCACACAGTCTTCACAAAATTTTGCAACAATCATTGTTTCTCTAAAACCCAGACTCATGGAGTCATGGTGTTGCCAGAAAATGTCAGCTTTTAGTTGCATTTGTCATGAGCAATTTCTTACTCAAGGTTCGTGGGACAGTCTTTAAAAATTGTGCTGAGCCTAATGCTCAGGCTGGACAGGCAGGAGACAATTAAATGGAGAAACGACAGCCATATACGGGCATGTATCTCCAGGAGGATACTGCATTGTTGGGTACCTGGGCCAGGAGAAAAGGAGGACAGAACTCACCTGTCAGGTGCCCTCCTGGAGGTGACTCTGCAGTTCCTGAGGCAGCCTGTCACACATTTCAGGGTAACTTGCCAACATTTTCCCAGTTTTCAAAAGGTTTAAAAAAGGTAGGTTATGCTAATAGCATCTATACACTAGTTATTTCCCTTACTTTCTAAGTATGTTCAAATAAGAGAACAAGAGTGTTAACAGTTGTCACAGTCATAGGTGGAGAGCAGACGTGTGAACTCATCCTTTCAAGAACTCACTGAGTGACACACTGAGACAAGAACACCAATTTCTAACCACCTATGTGTCTTTTATTACATTAAAATGAAGAGAGTAAAATTTGATAAACCAGTCAGGACCCTTGAGGTTATCATGCATTCCAGAGATCTTGCATTTTTGAAAATGAGTATTTCTTTTCAGACTTTGTTTGGAAAAACCTCAAGATTTTGTTAAGAAATAATTTGATTCACAGAAGTAACTGGCTTATTGCTGAAATACCAGAGGGATTTATTCTGACCATAATTCAGATTTACTGATTTGCAGTATTGCTGTGTTGACAATATAAGTTTTCATATTTTTCTTATCTTCTTGCAATTATACTTTTTCTTCATTGTTGTTGTTGCATAAGGAGCTCTTAAATATTTTGTGGTTGGAATCTTTTTTTTACTTTGGTTATTTTCCTGAATTTGTGGTGGTGGTAAGGCTGTAGTTTTTTCGGGGTTTTTTTTGAATGAAAATATTTTCCAAAGAGATAAAAACCAGCACGAAGATGCCAAAACTTCAAAGAAAAAGAGAAAAAGAAGAAAACTCACAATCCCCTCCCCTCCGTTCTGACTTTTCAGCTCCCTGGCTAATGAATGGTTACTTCTCTCTCTGGTGTACCTCTGGGGCTTCAAACCAAAGAAAACTGGATCGTATACCTGCTATGTTTCAAAGGATTTTAATTGTGCTGTGACACTCTTTTAAGTGACAGAACCTTAAGGACTGGGGCTCTCAGAGCCAGCTGTCAGTAAGTATTTATGAGTCTCGGGTAGTCATGGGGAAGTCAGGACTTTCCGAGCTGAAATGTCCATCCCAGGCAGTTGCTCTGCTGGTGCACTGTCGAGGTGTCCTGGGCATCTCCACTACTTGACCACGGTTCAAAGAGAGGGTACCCAGCCAGATGTTTAAAACAAAAGCTCTAACATGCCTTCTTACTATTTGTGAATAAGCCTTCTAAAGGCAGGGGGTGAAGTTTTCCCTACTGGCCTGTGTTCAGTGCAGCGTCTGGGCTTCTGGCCATGTGCCCCTCACCCCAGCTGCTTCTGGATTTACCTTGCAATAACCCAGAGTGTCTGCTTGGCATGGAAGGAGGCTAGGCAGCACATGCATGATCCTACTCAAAAAGCATATACAGAGCCTAAATTTGTAGGCAGAGAGTTTCCCTGCTTGCGTCTCCTGCTATCTTGCAGTGTGTAAGCACGCTGCAGCAGAGCATGCCCTTTGGAAGATTTATCTGCAATAAGAGAAAGTTAGAAAGCAGTAATTCAATTGTAAAGAACTGGGAGAATTAAAAAAAAAAAAAAAAAAGCAGCAGTGCAAACCAGAAATCTCAATGTACTGTTTATTCAGTGCTGGCAACTTGTACCTGCTTTATTGGTTTAAAGCACAACATTCAGTCACAGGGTATTGTTTCAGCAGCTGGGCCATGTGTTGAAGTGAAACTCTAAGGAAGTGTAGCACCATTACAGGGAGAACTAGGAAGGAGACTATGAGAAAAGGATAAGGAGTTGGCTTTTATTAAGGAAACCTTGATAGAGGCACACAAGGGATTGGCCAAAGGAAATTCAGAGCATATTAACCAGGTTGCTCAGATGAGTGTGTAAAAAAAAAAAAAAAAAAAAAAAAAAAAAAGAATTTAGCATTTCAACTTGGAAAAGAGGGAACCAGAATATTGAAGTGCAACCCAATAGCTGTCATGGGCAGCTAAAGGACATTTAAATCAAAAGATGGACTCTGAAAGGCATTATTTAGACCTAATAACAGACTTAAGATAGACATTGTTTATACGTAATAACAAGCAAACAGCTGGGATTGTGACAAATGAAACAAGACTACAAGATGAGGTTGCCAGAGTGATTTTGTTAGCAGAGAAAGGTGGGTTAAACTGCAAGAATGAAAGGGAAAGAGGAAAATCTAGTCATCATGAAAGGAACCAATATGAAACACTGAGTGCTCAGGGGACTTTGAAGGCAAAAATCAAAAATACGAAAAAAAGAGAGAAGTCACAAAGCACAGATCTATACTATAAATGCTTGTCATCAACATCTTGCTTCATGTTGGGCTTAGCCACTTCCTTGTCTGCTTAAAATAAAGTCATCTCAGGAATTCTAGTCTTAACCTCAGAAAAATAAAAGAGCAGAGAGAGAAGTACATGTGGGGGGCACAGTTATACCCAGGAGGATGAAGAAGAGGCTGGGAGTTCCCTGCGTGATCGTTCTGCACCAGTGACTGCCTGCGGCTGTGTTCCCCACTTGGCCCCCACACAGCTCAGGGCATGGATGGGATATGGCAGAGTCACTAGTGGGGCAGGGGCAAAGAGGAAGACAGAAAAGCCCTGAGCATTCAGAACAAGATGCTGCAGCCAAGGAAACCTTTGGGTGCCAGGATATGAACATAGGTGGATATTCAAATGACAAAGAGCTGGGTATTATTCTCCAAAGCCATGGTGTTGAGCAAAGCCTTCTTGCCTGCAGGTAACAAGCAGCAAGACCTGCAGTGTACAAGCCTGTTAATATAGGTTATCTGAGTTGCCTACTTTAAAACTTGTTTTAAAATCCCTCAGTGTGCTGTGCTTGGTTGGCCTAAGAATAACCCCCAAACTTTCTACCGAAAAAAAAAGTTTTAACAATTCTTACAGTTATTTGTATAACCTTTTCAGAAATGCTTTGTTTTCTTTGTCTTTGCCTTTCATTTACTTTGAGGTTTGTAAGTTTTTTTATCAGTGGTAACTTTGAAATGTAACAATAAAGTAATTTTTAAGAAGCAAGCATGAAGTGTTTTACACTTTTGAAGAGTAAGTTGTTGAAGCAAACTTTTATTCAAACAACATGAAAGGCTAGCTCTTGTTAACAAAAGGTCAGCTATGATGAAGATTTAAATGTCACAGGGCCAGAGCTTGTGCTTGCTGTTAACCCAAGTTTCACAATTCTGGTTTTGCAGGAGGTATGGAAGTATCTGTATATGAGGAAGAGACAATGGCTAACACTGTGGGCTAAATTCCAAGGAGGGTTAGGTAGCCTGTTTGACTATACTGTCACTGTGCATATTTTCACTGGCTGCAGCAGTGAGATAACTACAGAAAGTTCAAGAACTTAAAATGTATGTAAATTTAATTTCATAAAACCTTTGCCTGTCAGAGATAGATCTGGCTGATGCTAAGGTGACAGATGCCCATTTTAGGAAAGGAATGTGCAAGAGACATGTTCATCTGATGTCTGAGAAAACTCATGTTCTTGTGTAATCAAATATGAAAAGTGAGAAAATGTAAATTTGGGACAAGATATTGTTAAAAGGAAAATCAACTTAAACCCACTTTTTCCCCCTAGCTAGTATTTTGGAATATATTTAGTAGCTAAAAATATATTTTTCATTTTCTGTATGAAATTTCTGCATCAATCCAATAACATCTATTACTTTGAAAATTCAAATGATAAAAGAGAAGTTGTTCTGCAGAATCCTTCTACCAAGCTACTTAAGAAACAACTGTTGAGCTCATGGCATTATATGAAAGAGTATGAAAATGAAATCCAAAACAAAGAAGAGATTAAACAAAAGAAAAGATGAACAAAGAGACCTGCTTACTAAAGCCTGGGCTTTTCATTCAGGGTGAAATTCCAGTATTTTGAAGCTTCTGTTTTGAGTTGGATTGAGGACTGACAATATTTACATTTTCCATGAAAAGGGAATTTATTAATGAAAGAGTTTCTTTGGAAAATCAAGAACAAATTTTTCTGAAACAACACTATGTCTTCTTCTGAGCAGCCATGCTGTAGAACACACCAGCCTTTTGGTGTGCTTATTCCCAATGTTTACATCCTTCTGGCCCCAGTGCAGGAAAGATGTTGGGGCCTTTTCGGTCAGGAGGGCCCTTGAACCTTGCACTCCCTTCTTCAAGAATGGTCTCTCCCTGTCACTAGTGGGGTTTTTTAGGGCTCCATCTTCAGCCCTGTGTTCTTCATCATCTTCATAAATGACTTGCATGCAGGACTGGAAGGGATACTAAGCAAGTTTGCAGACAATACAAAACTGGGAGGGACCTGTTGACTCCCTGGAGGGCAGGGATGCCCTGCAGAGAGACCTCAATAAATTACAGGCCTGGGAAATCACCAACCCTACAAAGATCAGCAAGGGAAAATGCTGGATTCTGCACCTGGGATGGGGCAACCCTGGATATACAGACAGATCAGGGCATGCGATGCTGGAGAGCAGCACCACGGAAAGGGAGACCTGGGGGTCCTGGTTGATGGCAAGTTGAACAGGAGTCAGCAGTGCCCTGGCAGCCAGGAGGGCCAACCCTGTCCTGGGGGGCATCAGGCACAGCTGGGCAAGGGAGGGAATTGTCTCACTCTGCTCTGCACTAGGGTGGCCTCACCTCGAGTGCTGGGGGCAGTTTTGGGTGTCACAAGGTAAGAAAGACATTAAACTGTTAGATAGAGTCCAAAGGAGGGCAGGAAAGATGGGAATGGCCTTGAGGGGAAACTGTATGAGGAGTGGCTGAGGTCTCTTATCTGTTCAGCCTGGAGGAGACTGAGGGGACACCTCACTGCAGTCTGCAAGTTCCTCAGGAGGAGAAGGAGAGGAGTAGCACTGATGTCTTCTCTGTGGTGTCCAGTGATAGGATCCGAGGAAACGGCTTGAAACAGAGTCAGGGGAGGTTTAGTTGGATATCAGTAAAAGGTTCCTGTGATTTGGCACTGGAACAGTCTCCCCAGGGAAGTGATCACAGCACCAAGCCTGACAGAGTTCAAGAAATATTTAGACAATAGTCTCAGGCACATGGTGTGACTGTTGGGGTGTCCTGTCCAGGGCAGGAAGTTGGGCTTCATGATCCTTGTGGGTCCCTTCCAACTCATCATATTCTGGGATTCTGTGATTCTGTGTCTCCCTGATGAATCCCAAATGCCTTTGCACTTCCAGTCCCTTGAGCAGGAACACCCTCCACCACACAAAATATTGGCTGGTCAGCAAATTATCCAAACATCAGGCAGGCTAGAAAGAGATAGAGCATTATAGCAACACATGAAATATTTTTGTGCACCAACTCATGAGCATTTTTCTTTTGTGTCTTCTTACTTTTGCAAAAACACCGTCATATGAATACTGGGATCACTATTATTTCGCAATACTTACAGTATAATAATATTTTTGATGATTCAGTTTTAACTATTGCAACCAGCTTCTCTCCTGACCAAACTTCCAGCAGAGTCTATGTAGTCCATTGGTGCTAACTCAGAATTTAGTGTTCAGTTAACTCTGCTCTTACGGATTGTAAATTATAGCCAGGAAACTTCCAATTTCTCTTACAAAACAAGATTTCAATTTCAGTTTTAATCTCTTTCCCAGGTGGGTCATTAATCTACTTTTCAAAATATACACTCAATGAACCATTTCAGCATGTAATACTGATTTTGAAATGTAAATAGGTTGTGCATGTAAAATCCCATTTTTCTGATAAAGTGGAAAGCAACATATTTTTGCTCTTCTGGTACATTTATAAATGCATGTGGAATTTCCATTATAAATTTTTGAAGTGCAATTATATGACCAAAAATTATTACCCATGGCATCCTCCCTTCCAAACTAGTAAACTGCAATGGTACTACTTTAACATCCTCTGAAAGTGAATAAAAATAAAATTATAGGTCCAGTTAATGGTTGAACAGTATAATTCAGTGTCTAGTGTTTTCCTTTGTTTTCTACCAATTCATTGCACTAAACAGAAGGTATCTAGTTACATGACTAAGCCACTGCTTTTCCATGCCTTTTTCACAGTTTATTTTTTGATGATTACAATTTATGGTTGCACTGTCTTTTAAATATTTTGCTATTCAGTATCTGTTCAATAATAAATTATACCTTTCATATTTTATTTTTATAGCCCTTTTTGCCATGTGCCTTTTTTCAGGTTTTCATTTAGTGCTATTAAATGTAGAACTTGTCATTTAAGCATTAGAATTGCTGTTTGTAATCAAAGATATATTGTAATCTTTTCAAGATAGACTAATCACAACAGTTCAACTGCATTGATGTGCAAAATTTGGGTTGCCTACCCATTAACATTGCATTCCTGTGATAAATAGTGTAAAATTTCTAAAGAGATGGTATGGGGAGTTAAAATTGTTTGAATTTGGAAATGCTAGAAGAGCCTAACTATGTAAAAACCTGAGTGGAACAAACAAAGAAAACCAAGTTTGTGTCCTGAGGATCACAGAGTGGGGTCTTAGACAAGGTCCAGAAAGAGGAAGGAGTTCAGTCTCCTCCCTCTCAGTCCATATCACAGCAGTGGTTATTAGGATGGAGCTCTGGCTCTTTAATCATTTGTTTGTGGCCCAGGGGCAAACAAATACAAAACTCAGCTGAATTCCCTGTCCAGCTTGGAGTTTTGTTCCTCTTCTGATTCAGTTCCTCCAAATGTGATCAGTGATTCTGTTTTTGTATTCCTTTTCATCCTTCAATCATAACTGCAGTTTCATGGTGGCAGAGTTTCACCAAGTGAAAACAAATAATCTAAATTAATATCTTAATTTGGATATATGCTTTATGATAGAGGATGTGAAAGAATTCACTCTTAGGAGTTGCAAGAATGATGCTTCCCTTATCCTGTATTTTCACACTTCTGCTCCAAGCAGGAGTTCTGTTCAAACATCATCATTAACTTGAAATAAGAGACTTACCAGGCAGGGTGTATCTAAAACCCATACATATTCCCAGCCATGCCAACCAGTATTATTACATCTCAGATTCAGAATTTTCGGCCTGAGTGAGTTTATACATGTGGGTTCATGTATATTTCCTCCAGATGGTTTTCAGAAGTTCTCTGCTTCTGGCTCCTTTGCCTTCTCTCCACTGAAAGATGCACATGGTGTAAGCATTGTTTTCCCAACAAATAAAGTGAAGCAATAGACCCTTCACTGGATATATTGCTAACAATTAGCTGGCAGAAGACAGAAAACCTACAGACTGTACTTCTGTGTGGTTCTGTTGGCCCTGTTTGTCTCACAAAAATAGCACTCTACAAACCATATACAAAGAGATAATGATCAGTCCATAACAAGGGCGTGTAAAGTCAAACTTCCACTTTCTGTCAGCGTACAAGATGGAGAGTTTGGACAGCCTTGTTTGTTTAGTAAGTTTGCCAGTAAATGTAGCTAGGATAGAATTGTAATGACCAAACACAAGGAAAAAAACCCATTAAGATAATTTTCTGGGCATTGTTGTGCTTACTATTGGATAAGCAGGCATCATATCAACTGGTTTCCAGCTTGTAGAGTCCTTTGTACTGTGCAGGAGAGGGAAAATGTTAGAGAATTGTTCCCACTGTCGTTTCATTCTTTTCTTAATTTGCTGCAGCATATGAAAGTTACATAAAGTATCCTGCAAAGTTGTGCACAGTATGTCTGTGTGCTCTTAGATAGACGCCTACGTTCCACACACAGGCAGATGTCCTGTTAGGATTTTTCTAAAGGCAGTTGCAATTACTTGCCTTGCATTTGTGATGCAAAATATGTCTGACATTACTCTCCCCGAGCTTCAATGCCTGGCTTTGAAATGCCACTATTTTACCAATAAGGGACAAATAAATTTGACATAAAAAAAGACAAATGTGCTGCTTCCTTCTATGCTGATCATAACAGACCTTTCCTAGAAACTGCTTCTCCATAAAAGCAATCTCGCTGCTCACAATAACACCCACCTTTAATTAGAGGCTTTTACCAAACAATTGGTAGGAAGGTGTTGGATTAAAAAGTAAGCAAGCAGGCAAACAAAGCCCATGCTCTCTTCAGAAGGCTGTTTTAAATTGAACTGACTAGTGTACTCAAGTACAAGCAATTTCCCTTGGGTTTGATCTCAAGCAAACGGAGTTTCAATTACACCTTGTATACTGTGGGCAATATTCAGACTTCAAAGGTTTTCACGGATCAGGATGAATTGTTTACTAATTTAAAAACGGAAAGCTTCTCTTCTGCACACACTCCCTATTCCACACAGATGAACGGCTATATCCTTTGGATGTGAAATTCAAATATTTAACATTCTTTTCTGTTGGATTTCTTTATGTATATATAAATACATGTAATTTCTTTGCTAACAAGAGACAACTCTTACTATCTTTTGCCTAGTGCCATATAAACAGTTTGAAGACAAATATGCTGTGTTGCTTGAGTGAGTATCCATGCATATGTATCTTATTATCAAACTCTGTGAACTAGTCAGACTTATATAAACTCAGTCCCACACAGTGTTCTATTATTTACATACCTTTCAGCACCATACCATACTGTGGTATAAAAAGCACAATGAAGTCAGTCTGATGTCCCTCACCTGCTCTGATGGGTGTTGGAGTTTACACATGGAAATAGACTGCTCCTACACAAAGCATTGTCAATGCATAATGTTTTCCCCTCGTTTATCTGTTAGTAAGGAAGCAAGCGGGTCTTCGAGAAATGAGAAAACCTGATGACTGCGCTGAGATATTTGTTGAGTGGATATGTGTTGAAAGTAATTATACATCTGGATGCTTTTGGAAAGGACAATTTAGTAGGCATGATGTGTCAGGGATTTAATAAACTATGTTAAGCCAGTTTAAGTATCTGTAGATTAAAATAAATTAGTTGGGGAGATGTAAGGCAAAAAATATGTTTAGGAGATATCGTTTCTAGTAATCATGGGCAAAAATTTATAAATTTTAGTGTAGTCACTAAACTCTTATGATGATCAGTAGCTTAGAAAATGAGAACTAAAATGTGAAAAATAACTGGATGACATGTAAAGTAATACATTTGTATTTATTCATTGCAAACAACAACTTAATTAACTGAAATAATATTTAAATGACTGCCTGTGGATAGATATTTACTGCAGTCGCCAGGGGAGCCCTCAAGTTGGCCAGATTTCTTGATGAAATCCCAGGGAAAAGGGCTTCCAAAGAAAAAATTAAAGCTCTTCCTTCGCTCAAAGTAATTTTCAAGACTGACATCTAAGAACAGTATGGTGAACTTTTATATACATATTCAGCTATTCTTAGACAAATTATTGTGACTTTGCATTCAAGAGCATTTCCTAAAGGTTTTTCCTACAGAGCGTACACAGTGAAAGCAGAAGCATCAGAGACAGGCAGTAAGCAGCTGCAATAAGAAGTAAATAAAAAGTACAGGATATATGGTAGCTCAGGAAAGGACATATTTTGGTATAGGTAAGAAGGATATGGGTACATGAGTCTTTAATTATGTTCTAAGCAAAGTCTCTTATGACATTCACAATCTCTTTTGTGAATAGTCAGCCTGCTCTGCCTCAAAACCTTTCAAAATAGACTTTAGAGCTCTTATTTAAAATGATAGATAACTGTGAAAACTCTGTGCTTTGAAATCATAAATAGCAGATCTCAGAAAATTCCAACATGAGAGCCAGTAAAATACTGTAAATGTGTGCTTTAATGGAGACTACGGTTAAATGAAATTTTGCAAACACGTAACTTTATCCTCTGCACAAAGCATCCAAATCTGAGCCAGATTTGTATTAGAAGCTGTGTAACTAAGGTTAACCAAATCTAATAAAATCTACTGGAAAGGAAAAGACTATTAGCATTGGCTTAGCACCATATTAACAAAAACAGATGGCTTGTGGCCAATATCGACCATGGGAAAGCTGTGAAACACCTAAAAGAAGCCTGGAAATGTAACCTCATGGTGGGGAATTTCATAAGTGGGTTCATGGAAATTTTGCTTTATGGGCTGAAGACACACAGAGGACAAATGAAAGATCACTCTGATTCTTGCCTGCTTTCTCTGGAGTAAGCTGCAGACTTTGACAGTGCAACACAATGAACTGCTGGGACAGAGGAGGACACACTATTTGTACCGGCAGCTTTCTAAAAGGCAGAGATCATAGCAGCCACTCCCAACTGCTTTCACCCATACATCCCAAGGAAAAGCCATTCAGGAATACGTACATAACTTCTCTACCAGAAGTTCTATTTTTTTTAAAGATAAATATATGAATGAACATAACACAGTGGTTCCTGCATTACATTTTCTAAAAGTTATTCTGTGAACAACCTTGCTTTTGACTATTGACACCTTTTGACAATTCTGGAATTTCTGGTACAGAAATATTCATAAACTAAAAAGTTAATTTTATGTCAAGCTATTCAGTGAATATTTTCTTAAATTTGGAAAAAGTATTAATAGTATTGCATTAGGTCAGTGTTTCCCATTATTTCTAAATGCTTTTTCACAAGATGATGGCTTCTGGTTCCTATCAGCTGGCCTTGTATGCCAGGAAAAGTCATTATGTTATGCCACCTAGAGGTATTCTTACTGTGCTGATATATTATCTGAGTTATGCATGATTCCCTATATGACTCTGCTCTGTTTTGTCTGGTGATGCCTTGTTTGTACAGCAAACTGGACGACCACAACCATATGGAGTTCAGCTGAAGCAAAAACAACAGTGCAGAAAAAGCAAATACTTCTGTTTGCTATGTGTTGTCTATAGGCTGAGAAGGAAGACTATATCACTGTTCTGTATATCACCCTAACAAAATGGAGAAGACCTCCAAGAACAGTCATCCCAAAACACGTTAATCCAAATCAGAGGAACCAAGTTGGAAATAGAGAAAAGAAGGATTGTCTTCCTTTCTGAAGTGACACCAGGTACACTGTTCACAAAGTGAATAAAACTGTTTCAAAACACCCTTCCATCAACAGTAAAGTGAATTTTATGGTGGTTTCATAACCCCTAAACTTTAAATTTAAAGATCTTTATTATTCAGCATTTACATAGAGTTTGTGTTCTCTTTTAAGTAAAAAACCCTCTTGAAATGGAAAAAGTCTATTATAAGAAAGGAAATATATACTTCTAAGAAGAACATTCTAGAAAATAAAAGCATTTAAAAATGAACTAAGGTTTTCTGAAAAACTGGTAAAGAGAAAAGTACGGGTACTCATCCAAGCATGAATGAAATGAGTTAAGGAACATCTACTTCCTCCGTTTTAGTAGTCAGGAAATGTCAGCTACTTTTTGGAATTAGGAGAGTAGCTCCAAAGACAGTGAGGAGATATGACTGGCTTTGGAAAAAAAATGCAGAGCATTTGTGTGTCCTGTGTTCTTTGCACAGGAGAGGGGCAACAGTACAAGATATTTTTTATTTTCAAAAATCTTCACATCTCAGGTAATGACGTTCCAAGCCTGAAACCCAACCACCTGCTTACCTTTTGTCCTGGTATCTACTACTTCTATGTTGGTCAGAAATTCCATGGCAGACTCAGTTAAATTTAAGGTGCTATGATCCTGCACAAACATTTCAGATTTGAAAATGTGGCATTTACAAATGGTTTTGTAAAAAGGAAAAAAACTTTCAACTTGATACAGTATTAGTATTTTGGTTTTGGTATTTTTTCTGGTATGAGGTTTAAATTTGATATTGGATGGAGATGTGGGAAGACTAAAATTATTCTGCTCTGCCAATTAACCGTGGGTTTCTTTATAGTCCACTAAAGAGGAAAGAAAACCTAAATTCAGCAGTTCAGAGATCTGTTAGCTAGTGTTTGAGAAGAAAAGCTTTAAAATATGTTGGATTACAGTAACAATATTTACCCATTTCTCTTCACAGGAAGAGTATGTGAGCATTATAACATAATTACTCTGCATACTTTTCTAAATATGCTCTTCATTTTTTTTGAAATATCATTATGAGAAGATTGTTACAAAGGTCTTCTGTGACCATTCATTCAGATAGAACCAAGACAATGTTCACCTCAAGTATAGTTGAGGTGGAAGCATCAGCCATGAAGAAGTCAAAGCTGGGAGAAAGAGTGTCCTATAATACTGAAGCAAGTTCTACGCTTCAATATGTGTAAATATTCTCTTTGTCATTTTTTAAACTCTAAGCTTTTTCTTTTTTACCTGGAGCTTATACTATATAATATATGTTTGTTTGCATGTTTTTAGCAGGTATATATATAGCTAATTAATTTTTAACCAAAGCTTAATTTTACTTTGATGTTTTTCTGTGTGCTGCTGGTCTTATCAATCCTTTTGATTGTACAAACAGCACATGATCAGCTTTTGTTGTTTGTCATGAATACAAAGGTAAACAAGGTTTGTCAGAAAGATCAGGCTTCTAGGGATATATGATACTGGGAAAAGATCAGGTGTTGGTAGGAGCTGGCTAGTGCTGGTCCTTGAGGTTTCAGTGCTGAACACTGACGACTGAAGTCCATCAGTTGATGAAGCAGTTACCTTCCTCCAAACTTCCATGTATAAAGTTATAATATTTCAGCAAATCACAGGTTTCCTTAGGGTTCTCTTTCCTGGATGATGCTTTATACTAGCTGTCATCTACACCCACAGCCTTGCTCCTTGCTGTTGGTGGCTTGTTTCAGAGTGCTCCATGTGGAGCCACAGCAGGGTGTGTGGGGTGTCCCTGCAGCAGCATCAGTGCTGATGTACATGGAGCTGTGCTTGCGCCCTGTGCTTGTTGTTGGGGCTACAAAAGCCCAGAGGAGGCACCATGAAGGACTGGCACATGTGGGAGCAGGTTGGTCATTGAAAGTCCTGTGAAATGCTCTGAGTGTCCTGCAGAGCTAGCCAGGATGCCTAGCTCCAAAGCAGGGTGCATTGGAGTAAGCTAATCCAAAATCTACACCTCAGGGACAGCCAAGATAATATCAGAAAGAGAGAGATTGCCTTGTTAAGCCCCACTTTCCAAGCTAAGTGCCATCTATAAGGGGTTTCTTGAGTTTTAATGTTATAGAGAGACATACTGATAACATCATCAGCCGAACATGGGTGGCTAAACAAAACCCTTCAGCAAAATGTAGGACGAACACAGTCTAAGCCAGAACAAAGTGTGATCTGCTTCACTGCAGTCTATGTTCTTCTTGGGTACATCTGATGAATGATTTTTAACTTCCTTCTGTTTCCTAGAAGGAAGATAAAAATCATGAGTTTTCCATGTATGTTTAAAAAAGCCCCCAAACAAATGGTAAAAATTTCTGTGTACCTCCCTTAGACATCAAAACTATCTTTTTGATGTTTTTATTTGGGGCGTGGGGGGGTGTGGTGGGTGAGTGGGGTTTTTTTGTTTTGTTTTTGGTTTTGTTTGTTTGTTTGTTTTGGGGGAGTTATAATTTATTTTTTATTTTGATAATGAGATATTAATCTGTGTGTTTACTGGCTATTTGGCTGCCAGAAACCACTCAGGTAATAAATCAGAAGGAGATTAGAAAGTTGTTTGCATTTCTGAAACAAACTTCAAGGTTTTCTGTGAGCTATTGATGGTTTAACCAAGTTGCTTGAAACAAGAAAGAAAAGATTTTTCAAGACAAAAACAAAATGAGAACTGGCTTTTAGTCCTGAATCCAACCCCCTTGAAAACCTTTTTTTTCCCACATTTGCAGCTGTGGCTAAGGTTTTGTGAAAGAATCCTCAGAGACATCATTTGTTTGGCACTGGAACCAGGTTGGACTGGCCAGAGAGCAGAAGAGAAAGGTACTGTCAGTACTAAGAGCAAGTTTGTTCTTGAGAATTACTGATGCTTGAAGTATGATTGCTTCAGATTACCAATATTTTTCCATATTGATCCACCATTTAAACTTTGAATAGTCTTCTACTTGCCAGTAGCATGTTATATAATTCTGTTCTGATAAAACAATTTTTTTTTTTTACTATAAACTTTTCATCCCTTATAACTATTCAGGGTTAAACAATTTGAGACTGGTGTGAAGGTTAGAATTCTTTGCATCAGCGTGTCTTTTTTTCAGCTATATGACAAAATTAGAATAAGTTTATTACACTATATAACTCTATTAGCTTAGTGTCTCATTGATTGCACTTTACTGGAAGTTGCCTCCAAAACAAAAAATTTTAGTAAATATTTTTAAAATATTAACATTTTAAAATTTTGGAAAACCATTAAAGTGTGAATTTGCCTCTTGAGTTTTGTATTTTAGACTTAGTTTGATGTTTTGAACCACAGATAAATATAGGAATTGCATAATTTTTTTTCTTTTAAAAATTATTTCTGTAAATTATAAAAAATATTGACTGTGAATGAGACATACTGAAACATAGAATTTAGA
>VYZT01027323.1:0-36405 GCA_013400735.1 Pomatostomus ruficeps
AAGGGAAGGGAAGGGAAGGGATACACTGTAACACTGACTAATAAAGTGATTGGGAGACTTGGAGGTCTGGTTTATGAGCAAATGAATAGGTCATTAAAGAATAATTAATTAAAGATCAGACTGTAAAGTGCCGACATGGCACAGAAAAAACGTTGGGAATTGTAACCTTGTTAGTACAGAAAACTATGAAACAAATTGCACAGCTAGGTTTCCTTCTCCACAGTTGTCAGATATATAAAGACTGTGAACGTGACTGCAGCATCCACAAAATATAGCATTCAAATCACCTTGAAAAAGATCTTGTTTGTTGATATTACAAGCATTTTTTGGTTTATAATTGGGGCAAGTAGAAGGGAGCAAAGTGGCCTTTGTACTTATATTTGAGGGAGCTGTTTCCTTGGAAAGATAGACTTTTAAGGCAGTATGTATTTCTACAATAACTTACCAAGTTTTGCCCTGTAGGCAAGCAGACCACTGACAGAGGACAAGGCTTTTACAGTGTAGTTAAAGAATGACAAAGATATCCCGAAACTTGTTATTTAAAAGAAGAAAGAGGAGAAAAAGGAGAAGGATAATGAACAAGGAAGAAAAAGGCAATCCACTATTTCTAAACAATCATGTTGTATTATTGAGTGTCTTACAGTTCTTTTATGGGAGGACCAGGCTTGCACTTCTCAGGGCATCTTCAGGTTCTCACAGGACTGTACCTTGTGGTCTGAGTAACCACTCATGACAATGTTTGGTTTTTATTCTATTTCTTATCACATTTGATGACAGAGAAACAAAGGAATGGGATGCTGCCAATGAGATGTTTTGAAGCTAAGCTACCTATGTTTGAGCCAATTAAATGGTTGGATTGCCTTTTCAGATTAAAACAATCCCGGAAAAGGAGAAAGAGAGGTTAACTGCCTAGTTTCAACTGAACACATTTGTGTGTTTCACACAAACTAAAATTTGTTCTGATTTTTTAAAAAAATGGACAAGTGGCTTTAACTTAATTTACTAATTGCATATGGTATTTTCACATTTAAAGAAAAGACTAATTAATAACAACTGTCGTTTAAAACCCAGCTACTTTACAAAAGTACATTTCTCCATAGATGTCCACCATGGTTTTTACTATGACTAGATTGGGACACAACATCAACACCTAAATACTTCCTTGCTTGATAGACTAAGCTTCATTTGAGCTGTTCCAGTCTATTATGCAAATTGTATCATATTAAAATATATTGATACATATTTAATTGGAAGATGACAGCATCTCTTATTAGCTACTTAAACCGATACCAACAGCTGAAAAATATCAGCATGAAAGCTATACAAACAAAAATCTAGCAAATCAAAAGAATCATGCTTATTTGCTGAGATCTTACACTGAACAAAATCACTTCAACCACAAGTAACAATCACGTTAGTGAGTAATTAAAGCAAGGGACAAAGTCAGGACTACAATATTCTATTCCCAATTCAACTATTGACTCACAGTGTGATTTTGCTCATTTACCACCTCTAAAATGGAAGATGTGATAATGATAATGACAGGGATAATAATGCCTACATAAAAGAAGTGCTAGGAGTCTTAATGTTTGAAAAGAGCTTTGAGATAGAGCTGCTGTATAAACGCAGATTATAATTAACAAGGGACTGCAAGCTTGCACAATTTGTACATTCTTTGGGCTTTTAGAAATAAAGATAGGTGAACTCTGTATATCTGAGATACCACTAGTGCTCTGTTGCAAGAGCTTATTTGGGAAATTATATTTCACAGCTGCCATTACACTGTATTGGAGCCAGGCTTTTAAGAAGACCTAAGTATTTGCCAGTCATTAACACAAGAAACTTTTAAGGCAGTACAAAATAATCTCATCACTGTGACTACTGGCTACAGCTTGTCTTGTTGTATTCTCTTCTTTGTAGATATGTGTAACAATGCATTTATATGAAAGACAGGAGAACACGAGCACATGAACAAGAAGAGGTTCAGTGCCTTAGTGAATGCTGAGTGCCTGAGGCATAGCTGAGCTTGGAGGCTTTCTCATACTATAAATTCATGCCGCCAAAGTCTCTGAAAATGGTCAAACACAACCCCAACAATCATTTTCCTGACCAGTTCAGCCATCTGCTCTGAGCACAATAATATTCTTCTATTGTTGAAAGCCTTTGAAAAGAATGGGTTACATTAGAAGAGAAACCTAGTAAAAATGTGGATAAGATACTTTGGAAAAGTGAAGTCTCCCTTGCCGAAAGGCAAATCAAACAGTAGCTTTGGAAAGATAATACACACAACAAAAGTTAGAATAATAATGAGAAGCAAATGTATAGATTATAGAACTTTGTAGACCACAGCACAGTATCACTCTGTAAAACAAGTCAAAGGCATCTGCAAAGGTACACTGGTCTCTTTTTCTTATATAATCAATTAGATGTTTTTAACAAACTAAAACAGCTAGAAAAAGAACAGTCTGTAAGTAATCCTTGTGTGCAAACAAATGGTTAGTGCAGAGGAGCAGCAAAAATGTCTTTTAATAGCTTGTTTTGTAGGAAGAAATTGTACAGGACTAGATTTGTTTAAGGCTGGCAGACTACAGGAACATGCAGTGATACTAAAGGGGTATTTTTAAGTATACATTTTTCTGAAAGACATTCCAGTGCATGACATTACAAATCCATTTCTGTTTCCCCCCAAAACATGGAAATCTCTCAGACCATCATGAAATGGAAAATGTAATAAGTAAATGCTGTAAGTAAATGCTTTGATTCTTCTCAGCTAATTATATTTTATTATCATTAATTAGGTTACAATGTTAGAAGTCACCATCGAGTCAACATCATGATACTGAGACACTAAAGAGGGATAATACTCTACAAGAACACAATTTTATTAAAGAATCAGAAAGGTAGAGCAATTTAGCTAAGGCCACAGAAAGGGTCAGTGGCAGGAGAAGAGCAGCTCCTGGATTGCAGCATTTGCAATGTACATATGAAGCATAAAGACAATGCTTCCAGCATAAATTGGTAGACCATTGCAAATCTAAAGGAGGTTATAAAGCTGTAAATATCTTGCACCCAATCTAGCTGCCCTGCCATGTCAGCTTTCATTGCCCCATTTATCTCTATTTAGCCAGGTCTCTGGAGCGGCATCCTCCTCATTTCATATCTCCATTTTGTTATTTAGCATTTCAGAGCTGGAGAACAGTTAGCTGGTGACAGGAATAACCACAGGGTCCCAAGAAGAGTTACAAGGAAGAAAGAACAGGATGGGCAGCAATCATGTCACTTAGTGTTGCAAGATTTCTCACTGCTGAAAGTATTTATTTTGTGACAAAGTCCCAAAAATGCTCACATTTCTGTGAAAGAGAAAAAACATAGAATGCTGCAACTTCCCTCATTAAAAAGAAAAATTTAATAAATCCAAATGCGCTTGGGCAATGATCATGTGTCTCTGAGTAAGAAAGATTGGGAAGAAATGCATTTCATGAAGATTCTATTCTCTAGTTGCCTTTTAGTCTTTCCTGAACATCTATATGAAACATTCAGCCCCATTCTCAGCAACAGGCCAGATATTGCATGCATGAGCATTGTTCTTCTGTTCTTAACTGAGCAGAAAGTATGGTGCATCTCTGATTTGTTAGTGACATTACTGGGGAGCAGGATCTTGGGAGAGATTTCTGAGAACAGAAATTGGGATAAACTAAGACAGAACTGACATAAAACATGAAATGTAAAACACAAAACTTCTGTGGATGGAAAAGAGCCATTTGTGCTGTTGTACTAAACACTATGTTTGCCAGGATTTTTGCTCATGGAACACTGAGGATTACAGGAACACATGAGGACCCTAAATCCACAGTGATAAGAGCAGCAATTCCTTTATTTGTACCTGCAATAAAGATTCACATCATTTGCTGCTCAGAACCCCTTTGCCACTTCTGTTTTTCTACATTGAAATAACTTCGATGGGCATTGCATGCAATAAAAAGGAAATTGTTTCTTTGCTTCCAGAGGTGATCCAAAACCACAAAGAAAGGTTGCAATGAAGGCTTTAGAGTCTGTGGTTAAGGCCGTGTCCAATGGTTGTTTCATGCTGTATTGATCCTGGCACTGCTCTTCTCAGCTCAGAAAATGGTAGATTTCCTATTTCTCAGCCTCATTTTGCCATGACCCTCCTGAGGAAAGCTGAGTAGGAGGCACAGAAGTGTAAGTGTCAATGGAGAATCTTCATTTGTGAGGGTGGCTGGGCAGCATCCAAATGAACGTAGTCAATATTTTATGAAAAAAAAGCCTTACAGAACATTCACTGCCTCTTCTTTCTATCCAGGCTGGTGCTCTCCTGTTGCCTTATCACAGCTCAGTCATTAATAGTTGTCTTGCTTCAAGCTTCATTCACTTTCTTCATATTCATTTTGCTTCAAGCTTTATTCACATTCTTCCTATCATACTCAGCAGGCAGCTGGCCTGACTGCTTCCATCCTCTTTTGCAGTGCCACTGCTGAGTCTCCCCAGGAATTTTCAGGCCCTGTGTCTGATCCCAAGTCCCTGTAACGTGAATGGGAGAGATGGATGTGTCATGTCCATCACTGGATCTCACACTCTTCAGTGGTAACCTCTCCATTCTGAAAATTTTGTATCTGAAGCCTAGGATACACTTCAGATTTGAGCTGTAGAGGAATAAGATCTGTGGTTTCAAGGCAGTGGAGTCAGGATGTGGTGAACACAATTCCTGTAAATGGTATATATGCTTTCAAGAGAATTTCTGCAGCTGAACGATGCATACATGGTATTTTGTATATGGTTTGGTGTAGTCCTAAAGTTCAGAAGAAACATTGAGAGCATTAGCTACACAATTTCAGATTCCCATGGTAGCTGGCTGAAATACATTCTTAGCTTCTTGTTGGGTATCAATGCCAGCTACCTGGGGCGCTGCTGAGCCTCCAGTGCTGCTCTTGCACTTTTAATTACCATTGCCACCACAGAAAAACTATTTGGCATATTGCTACCTAAGTGACTAAGGGCTCCAAGAATGTTCACACATTTATTCTTCAAATCTAGCAACTTCATTTATTGTGTGAAAACAAAGGTATTTCTCCTCTTTTTAGCTCTTTGCAATGTGTCCTGGTGATCTATTCTAGCCTGGGCTTTCTTCCCTCAGTGACCCCCTCTGGCTTCTGAGTCATTGCCCTGCAACAATATCAAGATTTCAAATGAGCAAATGAACACAGTTCGCACCACCGTGTTCTGGTTTCTCCATCTTTGGTTTGCACTTCCTGCTCATCCCTCCTATCCTACACATAAGGCAAATTTCTCAGCGTCTTCCACTTACTTCCTTTACGGATGGTATTTCTCAGGTTGTCAGTTCCACATCATCTCCAAATCTGCACATCTTGTTCTACATTTCCTTCTGTAAGATAACCACTACCTCCTATATATAGCAGAAACAGAACAGGCTCAACATATTGCCACTTGTCACTCTTATCCCACTGTCTCTCTCTACCCCTCTGTCCCATTTGCCATCTCTGGTTTCTGTTAGCAAACCAACTGAGCATTTCATCACCAGTGTTCATTTGTTAACCTTACAGATTACTCTCTCAGTGGGCACTGAAACCTATCCAGAAGTCTTTGTGAAGGATGCCCACACATTCACCCTGTTCCATTCTCATTTTCTTCACTCGGGCGAGATGAGCCAACATGGCCAAGTTTGAACTTCTTTTTTTCTGCCTGTGCTGAGAGTCTCTAACTAAACTGTGTCTGTCCAAGTGTTCGATATTTGCCCTTCGCCAGCTTTTTGAGTCTTAGAACAAAAGCCAGAAAAAGGTTCTGTAGCTATCACTTCTTTTGAGACTTTTTTTTAAATTTTAGAAGCTGAAGTAGATATCTGTTCTCTAAGTGCAATAGGCTCAATCTTTAGCTGGCATCAGATCAATAGAGCTACACGGTTTTCAGCCCAGTATAAGTTTTCTGTGTCTTCAGCTTCTAGTACACCTATCACTGCATAATCTGAGATCTGTGAACAGTTCATGTCACTCTAACAGGTACCACTTGTTACTGAGCATACACATGCTCATTGCTGAGCTCAAATCCAACACCCACCAGCTTTGGTTCTGTGAAGGTGGTTTCAGTTAACACATTTTTTATCTTATAGCCAGGAAGGGTAAGAGCATGCACCCAAACACTTATGAAGGCTCAGCATATGAATGGTAATTTATTAAGTGGCAGGACCCAATCACTTTCGGTTAGTGCCTGTATTTTATAAGCAAACGACTCTGTCTCTTCTATTTCCACTGGGAAATTTAAGGTCTGTACCAAAGTGCCCTCTTGGAGTTTTGTTTGACTCTGGCTGTGTTTCTAATCCTTCAGATTTTTACCACCACAGGCTTCTTGAAGCACACATAGCAGACAGCATGAATCTTCTGTTCTGCTTTGGTTTAAATACACTCTTCTCACACAACTTTCTTAGTAAAACCTTTGGGTACTGGAAGATACAAATGAACACCTCTCTCTGAAGTGTCAAAGTCTATGCTTGACTGTGTTGCCGAGGTGACAGGAACAGGACAGGTTTGTTTCCTTTTCTGTTTACAAATGTCAGAGGTTCCACAGGTGATTGTCTATAATGGAATGACAGAGCACACTCACTGTGTATCAATAAACACATTTACTTAGATTACAAGTTTTTTCTCATTGTAGGTGAGAGCTTACTTTTCTCCCAGTAAGAGACAACAGGATAGCACAGGAATCCTCCTTCTCTGCACCTGCTCCCCCAGCAAGCCTGGAAAAAATTGCTTGAGAAACATTTTGAATGAACACATTTTGGATGCCAACAGAATATATTGGAAATGGGATCTTCTTTATGATGGAAAGGCAAGCCAGACCATACCCCAGGGCAGAGTGGGGCAGACAGACACTCTTTTTGGCCGCTCCAAATCTGACCTTGCTGGAGAAAAACTTCGTTTCAGGCCTTTCAGTGTGAAACCTGGCCAGTCAAGAGCAGAGCCTGAGTACTACTATCAGATACACCAGAGGAACAAATGGTTGAACAACCACCATCACAGATCTGCATTTCCAGCAAGCTTGCGCTGTGGACTGTGGAGAGCTGTGAGCCCTTGGCACGCCCCTGGAGAGGACAGGTGTGATAAGAAACCTCCCTGTGGTTACGGTGACCACTTGGGACACCCCCAGCATGCTTTGCTCTTTTATGGTAATACCTTGTACCCAGTTGGCTAGTTGGTTCCCACCCCGCCCCTACTTTTCCCCATAAAAACCACTGCGTTTGCTTGGCAAAGATAGGAGCTTCCGTCCCTGGCTTATCTTTCCCGGAGGCTGCTAGAACAATAAANCAAAGATAGGAGCTTCCGTCCCTGGCTTATCTTTCCCGGAGGCTGCTAGAACAATAAAGCTACCTCCGTGGAACAGCCCTACGGTATCCTCGTCTCTCTCTGTTCCGAGTCGGCGTGAGGGTGATTTGCAAAGAGCTGAAATCACTAAGAGCTGATATCACGGCAATCACCCGCTGCCTGGGGAGACAGCCTTAGCCCCTTTAGGAGTCGCTCTCTGCAGGGCACTCCTTAGGGCCGAGGCGTGTCGGTGCTGACCCCACTGGCCACCCCTCGGCAGTGGACCACCTACTATATACCCTGCTACAGGATTTTCACCTTCCTTGTTCTGGGAGTAACATTAACTTTCCTGGTAGTACTCTGGTCCATGTTCTGATAGTAATTTTTCCTGAAACCTTTTGTCCTTGTTCTAGTCAGCAGCCTCTTAGATTTCAAAGGCTTGATGGGATTTACTAGGAAATACCATCGTGTCGGGAGACCATGCTGCCTGATTTTCCCTGAAGAATTTTTGGGATCTTCCCTTACACATGTACACATGTGATCTCAGTTATCTACATTTAAAGCAACTTCTGGAGGCTCTGTATTAGCTCACAATCCTCTAGCTGTTTTCTTAATTGTTTGAATCAGTATCCATATTTGTGGAGCCTGAAATATTTTTACCGCTTTTGTTTCCACTTCTGAAAATAATTTGGAAGTTATTTCCAAATGTTCATTTTATAAGCTGCTCTTATACACTTACCTTAAAACATATCCTGTTTTATGCATTGCTGTTTGTAACCTCTTTGGAAGCTGAAACTTAATACATTTGCTGACAAAAATGCTTTTCTTCCTGACGATAAAACACATATTGTTTTATGCTGCTAAGATTACTGACATCTGTTGGGCTCTAAGCAACTTTGCAAGATCAAAGGAAGAATCAGATTCTTATTTGCACAGCAAGTGTAGCCAGGCCTATAACAGTTAATGCTAACAACATTAGCAGGGGGGATACTGAATGTCATGTCTTAAAACAATTTTGCTTTCAGAGAATAGAATGATATCAAAAGTGTGGGCCATATAATCTGCCCACTGCATAGTTCATAAGACTATCTGAATCACATCTTCCCAGCTTTTGTTAAGATTCAGCTACCTCTTTGGAGGAAACAATACATGCAAAAACACAGAAGCAACTTCTGCTCTTGCTGCATTTGGCCCTCTACTCTTCAGTACAATCCTCTTAGCTGGATGTCTGCAAGGTGGACAAGTATGGGCCTGAAAAAATTCCCAAGCAGACTGTCAGACTGAGATAGAGTCTGTGTATGACTCTATTTCTCCTGTAAGATTATTTTGCAAGGATGTCTGTGGTTAATATGCCCTATGGTAGCAAAGAGAGTTTATTTCTGATTTGGGAGGAGCCCTTTGAACTTCTAGTTGATAATGCAAAGGAAATGTTATAGCCAGCTAGTTAACTTCCTCCAATCTTCATTTCAACACAGGGGAACATATCTGTGTTTGATCAGCCAAAAATTACACACCTTGAACTCAGATTCTGCTTTGATCTTCCTTTGATCACACACTTCCCAGAAAAAAGGAACTTACTTGCATTTAGGGTTTGACTGCTGAACAAGGAAGTAGGAACAATGAACAGGCGGGGGACAACACATTGTATTGATTCTTATTAGTAAGCAGTTCAGTTCAGATAAATATATATATATATATATATATGTATATATATGTACAGGTATAAGTGGAAATAAACATATATAATTTGAAAGACCGTGGACACGAAAAAAGATATATCTTCTAATATTTTTGAAACCCAAGCTTCTACCCTGCTTTGGTTCATGGTCAGTGGTATATTTAGAGAATTTTGTTGCAGTAGGTTCTTTCCTTAATTGTATACCTCATCTTTCCTGCATGAGGGTACAACTGAGCGAGACGTAAATTCACTTGTGGATGATCAAACTTTATAATGTGAAGTAAAGCCATCTGCTTCTCCATCCTAGATGAAGCCACTGTTAAATGTGGCTTCTCAGCCTGGAACTGTCAGTGAGCTCAGTAGTGGCTAAGTGCATTTTTTGCTGTTACAGTTCTTATTTTGTGGAACACTAGAAAGAAAATATAATTTAGGAATACAACAAAGTTTTCCTGGTTGGATGGTGAGATAAATGAGAAGTCATGCTTCAGAGAACATCTGCCATGTCTAGAACCCAAACCAAAACACAACATATTCACAGACACAGAACCCCAGCAAAACCCTTGTCCTTTCCCAGCTGTATCTTGCACAGCTGTGGACAACAGAGCAAAGCTCTGCTCAGCACCATGGAGCAAGAACAGCAACAAAATAGAGAGCTAAGTTACTTATGCTACAAGTCAGTAAATTAGTTAAAAACCTAGTTTTCCGAAGTAAACCATGATTTTTCAGATGAGGACTCAGATGAGTCCATAACATCTCATGCTAGGATTCTAGGACATGTAGCTCTGGATGAACTTGCTGTCCAGGCCTTCTCATATTTATTTCTCTTAGGAGAGGAGAAAGGTGTACTTCTTCATGCACTGAAGTTCAAACCAGTCGAGGGAGTCAACTGTGCCTCTTAGATAACTTCACCTCCTGACCTCAAGACAACCTAACACTACTTTCTTAAATGCCTGGCTAATGCCTTACACCAGAAATGAGGTTGTGTTTGCTGATATTTGGTAGTAGCCAAACGCATGGGACAGCAGAGGAACTGAAAGGTCAGTAGTATTGCCCTTGTGGAAACAAAATTCAAGCTACTTTCAGAAGCATGCTTAACATACCTTTCAAACTTGGACACTGCTGCAGAATAAGTCAGAAAGAAATTATGAGACCATTGTAGCAGTGTTTAAACCAAGCATACCCTGATCATCTCCTGATACAGGCACATAGATCTAAGAGAGTCACACTCTAGTAGGACATCCTTTGGGGATCCTTTAATACTTCCTTACAAAAATCAATTGTCCATAAGAAACTGAAACAAAGAAACCTAAGAAAACAAACGTATGATAGAACTCATTCTTCCTGGATTCTCTGAAAGCTACTGTAACATTAGTCATAAATTACCTTGCAAAGTCTTGAGATTTAGAAGCAGCAGTGATGGCTACATTCCACCACATCTCCTGCACCATCAAGTGGTTAGAATCACACACCACAGGTGTGTGGAGGTGCTAAGAGGGGAAGGAGACAGCTATGCCTTTAGTTGTCCTCCTTCTGCCAATTCTGAACAGAAAAGCAAATGTGGCACTGTCTCAGCATTCATAAAGAATGAAGAAAGTTCTTACTAATTACAATTATTTACCTTTAGCTTCTAACCCTGGAAAAAGACAAAAACAATAGAAAAAGTCTTCTTAAGAAATAGTCACTTCATTTGCAGAGAATAATGCAATGATGAGTAATAAGAGGCAGGATTTATAAAGAATAGATCTTGCCTAACAAAGAAAACACTTTTTTTTATGGAATTGCCAAATTAATGAATGAGTGGAACAGATTAAGTGTAATACTCTTGGATTTACGCTATTTTTAAAAAACAATGGATCTGATCATCCTCTGCCTCAAAGCCAGGCAGCTACACTGACATAAAACTGGAGAGCATGAGAGTGGAAGATTGCCTCCTATGTTTTCCAGAAATGTCCTTAAAATGCTCGGCTGGACCTGCTTGTGCAAAAAAAGATCTCATTTGGTCTGAAGTCTGGAATGAATGACCAAAACAAGGCTAATAAACAAAGAGAAGAGCACCAGTTTATAGGGACCACAGGTAAATATTTAAGGATCAGTCTTTGGTCTTGCCTTATTTAATACTTCCAGTAAGCACAGAATTACAGAAAAATCTGAGCTGGAATGAGCTAGAAACAACATATTAATGAAATTCATAGGTGATATACTAAACTGAGAAGAGACAAGAAAAACAGAGGAGGCCAAAGACATGGGACAGAGGGATTAGAGTAATTGGTAACACAGGCCAAAAGTAACAGAACAAGAATCACCTTGAAAAAATACCGTAAAGGACAAGCACTAGAGAAAGGAAAATTAGCTTGGAAGATGATTTCTATTAGAGGAAGGTTCTTTGATGGCAGAAACATCATAAGGGCTAAGAGGATAAAATCCAGCAAGTTACTTTCAAGTGTCTAAGAAATATGGTAGTGGAAAAGGTCGATGTAGTTTGTGCATGTGTATGCAGAGATGCAGCAGCACAGAGAAGAAAGAATCATTCTCTGAAAGACTGACATGAAATGTGTTGGGAATATTGCTTCATTTCTAGTGAGATTTCACAGACTACAGGGGAGTTTAAAGGACCAGAACACAAATAAGAGTTCTGAGAGGAGCTGGTGCCCAAGAAGTGATTAAGTTAGAAATGCATAGATTGAGCAGTGACCAAGTACGTGATATTAACATTGAAAAGGTGCAATTAGCAAGCAAGAAAAGAATAGAAATAGAAGTAGCAACAGGAACAAAAAGTCAGCAAGAAAAGGTTTGCAAGAGAGACTCAGAGGACTTTTAAGTCTGGATCAATTTCACGATAGGTGTAACAGACATAACAGCTACACAGCCTGGGCTTGGCTAGAGATCCATGCCAGACTCGGTGTGCTGAGTGTTCTTATTTTCCTTACTCTTTTGGTTGTACCTTGGGTTCTCAGTGTTCTTGCTCTTGCTCTGATTGCCCTGGCCTTGTTTCCAACCAGGTCTCTCTTGGTGTTGAACCAGATGTGCATATTCTTTGTTTGAGATACTACACTATAACATGGAGGTCAGACCTCACTCCCATCAGGATGTATTTCCACAGGACCTATTTCCCTCCTAGAGACATAGTACTTACAGTGATTTCTGCATCGGTGGTTTTTTTTGAGATCTCAAGAGATTTGTCTGGATATTTCTCATGTAGACCTAATTGACATTCTCTCCAAGCCTATTCCCAGCATGAAAGAAGATGCAGAATTGGCAGATAAAATTTTGTTTCTAATGAAGTAAGGAATGGGAGTCTGGTGAAAAGAAATGGATAAAACCTCAGAATGATATTAAAATCTGTCAGAGAATGTGCTGGGGTAAAAGGGAAATTGTCCATAAAGAGGAAGCCTATGGAGCGTTTGGCACAAGTCAGTAAACATAAAGGCTGACACACCAGAAAAGATGACCAAAGCATCTAGATGGAGCGAAAGTTAAAGCAGACACAGAATTTTCTAAAGAGTTAGGTCTAACATTGGTAGATCAGGCTAAGAAAGATGAAGAAAGTGCTTTTTTTCATTCTAAAATATCCAATGTTGTCTTTTCTTACTCCCTCTCTCTCAAGACACAGTCTTTATGGTCACAGTACACATGAAGGGGCAGAGATTGCTGCTGCAAAAAAAACCCCAAGAAGCTTCTCTCAAACATTTTTTCACTGGAAATAGCTCCCTACATCCACAATCCTCCTTTTATAGAATGAATTTTAATAGGTATCTTTTTTCTTTTGTTCCTCCTGACTACTTCAGTTTTATTGTGGCTTTGCCTTTGTTTTCATTTTCTTGCTTTTTCCATTCTACTGCATTATGAATTCTCATTTTACTTGCTGAAAGTTAAAGCTACTGTACATATATTTAGAATATATGGGGGTGTATGTGGATACAGATATTAATAGATACATAAGCATCACATAGCTCTCATTACTGTTCCAATATTATCAATTTTATTCACCATATGTCATGCTATACAGTTCTCACCTTCCCTAAGTTTATATGGCTGTTTGCATATGGTCCATTAAAAACACATACAAATATCTAGTCTTTCAGTATTCAGGATAGTTTTTGATCATGTTTCTTGGCTCAAATGTGATAGAAAGAACCTGGTAATAAAAGAATATCAAACTAATATAACTGAAGTTTGCCCCAAAGAGGGAATTTTATGATAACTAAAGCAGCATCAGCATAAAGCTGTTTTATCACATTTAAACAATAGGCAAAGACATCAGCATAGGCAATCAGAAAACAGGCTATATCCTGCTCATCAGAAAGAATTCATGATCATTTTCATTCCACTGCATTTGTCCTTACATCTTAAGGCCAAGAAAAAAAAAAAAACAACAGTCTACTGTTATCCAGTACTTTATAAATCATAGCATTAGAAAATTTTTTCCTGTATGAATGGCTGACGTACATAAAACTAGCACATCTTCTTTATTTTAAAACTTCATTTTACATTAAGACACTGGACAGAACACAGCATATTTCCATAATAGGCAGGAACTGATGTTTTAAGAATTCAGCTCTGCAGGTAACAAGAAGTAAGTTAAAAAGCAGGAATAAATTCCTTTTTGATATAATTGAAAATCTCACAGTCAGATATTGTGTTTCATTTTGATCTCTATGCACTACACTTTCAGCTCCATTTTCTAAGGCATTATAATCATTCAGCCATTAATATTTCCCATCCCTTTCTAAACCTCACACCAGATAACATCAGCCCCTGGGGAACATCTCCAGAAAAGGAGGAATTTTGGCAACACGGAGAAAGAGGTTTTCCCATAGCACCATGCATGGTCGTAAAAGGAGGGAGGAACCAGCAGTTTTTAACCCACATCTTCCAGCAGCTGCATATACGTACCTTGCTCGGCAGGATACAATCACAGTCGTGTTATCACCCAAATTAGGATCCAGCCTGCATATCTCTGATTGTCATGGAGACTGTTTCAAAGTCTTGCTGTGCTTCAGCAGCAGCAGCAGAGGACAATAGTACTTGGTCTTAAATGGCTGAAAAGAAAGCAATGAAGCACAGTGCAAGAGGGAAGGAGCTGTGGCTGAAAGGGATGTGAGTACAGCAACGCATCCCACTACTGCAGAGGGCTTGAGGTGTAGGTTAGAGCAACCTCCCAGAGGTGTATAATGATGCCTTCAAGACAAACACAGAAAGAGCATTCTCAAGGATAGCACATCTCTCCTCCTTCTATCTCCCCCTCAAGCTAAGTTGCTGGGGTGTTTTAGATTATATGTGTTAATTAGGAAACTATTTAATTTGTGAGGTCTTCTGCTTTTTCATTCCCGTGGGCAGTGCAAACATACTGAGTATTGGAGTAAATGATACACAGCGTCTCAGAACGAGAGGCAGGCAGAGACACAGGTAAGTGCAAGGCATTAATAGAGTTGATGGTTTGCAAGACCTGAGGCAAAAAAGCGATTTTCAGAACAGTGAGGACACAGTTTTTTGTCAAATAGCAAATTTGCTAAGAATTGTAATTTATGACAATCCATAAGCTATTTTCAAGTCAGGTCAGTTCTCAGAAGAAACGGGAGTAAAAGGTACAACTGAGCAACATAAAATGCAAATAAACATAAAATGCAAAATGCAAATGCAAAACTGAGTTTAATCACGTCTCAGAAAAAAGAGTCATCAGACCAAACTGTCACTGTAAGTGTATTTAATAAAATAGAAGTATGAACCTCTGAAAAATTTGTTGGTGAGCTGTCTGTCAAGATCTATGTTCATATTACAAAAAAAAATCACAGCATTCCTCCAAGGACCGAGCAAAAACTTTATGGATGATTCCAAAGTTTTGATCTGAACCAGTACTTTGAAAATGTGAAGGACACCATGACTCACAAAGGGGGAGTAAAAGGTTACACTGAAATCAGAGAAATAGTAGAGCAAAAGATGCTTCCACAAGCCTCTTCCACAGAATTTAGAGCAAAGATCATCTTGGTGTAAGAAGCAGATCTGCTGTGGAACAAACCAATACACTGGAAAATCATGCTCAGAGTAAAAATGAAACATTTTCCTTTGGAAAATGAGAAAGGTGAGTTTGGTCAGCACATATGCAATCTCATGCTAATAAGCAAAGCAGGCTTCAAATCTCCTGGGAATATCCTAGGCAAAATTCTGCACCATGAAAACTTAACTGCTTTTTCTTACAAGGATACAATTCTTTGGAGTGAGAAAATTCCTGTAACAGATCCTTTCTCGAGGAAGACATGGAGGAACAGGAGCATGAGATAAAACAACTGCTAACGTCTGCCAAAAGAAAAAGCCTGCAGAAATTGTGAGAGTGACAACAGAGCGACATTTCTAAGAAAAATGTTAGGATCAAGGCACCCTGCACAAACCCTACAGCTTCCTGGTGCTGTCTGTGACCTGGAAAAGCAGTTGGCTGTGGGTAAAGCAAAAGTAAAAAAATATTGGAGAAAATTAGTTTACGTGCTACTTAGGAGTCTAGGAGCCACATGGATTTAGGACCTGTGTGGGTCTCCCATCTTGGGATGCTGAAACAGCCTGCAGAGCAATCACTTTGCTCCAAGTGACCATCACAACCAGCAGGACACCACCCACACCAGCAGCAGCGTTAGGTGATGGCACTGTACTATGCCTGTGCTTATGTGGAATGTTTAATTCAGCTGAGAGAGACAATTCCACCTAATGAACAGACAGCTCATGATTAAGGTCCACTACCTTGAGCAGGAAGACTCTGGCTGGCGTCTGCGGACTTCTGCAGGTTGCAGGACTACTGTGTCTTATTTCCACACAGAGGAAGAGCATGAAAAAGTAGGCAAGAAGCAGTTCTGGGATGCTGAATTTTGCACTCTGCATTTTCCTTTCTCTGTGCTAGGTCAAGCAGCTGAAAGTAGGCTGTCATGTTTGAAAATTCAAAACCTCACTAATTTACCACTCTGCTGTGCAGGTTTCCATCCCTGGGAGCAATGTCTCAGAAGACATTGCAGATCACAGAGTATGGTGGGGCAGAAACAAATACTATGTGAGAGGATTACCTTTTCCATGTGAGATATTTCATTTAATTCTGAGGCAGATTTCACTTCGTGGTCCTCTTCCTAAGAGATCATTTTATACATATAAAAAAACCCAAATTCCCCTAGTTTCTCTCATATCTATGAGGTCCCCTGTAAAATAAATATCAGTTACACAGCAAATTGCCTTTACTATACTGTGCACGACTTTTTTTTTAAATCCACTCAATTACCTGGGTTCATGTAGAGTAAAATACAGTCATATAATTTCCTCTGTCTCTCATGAACAGAATTACACTGTTTTACATGTCGGACACCTGTGGGGTGACTGGTGCCCAGGAATTCTGTGTCTGTTCCCAAGTTTTTTGACCCAAGCACAGAGCTCCAGCCATTTTGTTCAGAAATAACATACCTCCCACAAGGGAGGGCTGGTTACAGCTTTCATTCACATGTAATAAATACTGTTTCAAGAAAAAAACTCATTAATTTTAGTCCCTCTATTTGTAAAGCATAACTGCTCAGATAGAAGGCAAATGTGTTAAACATTTTGGCACTTCTGTCAGGAAAGGATAAGAGAAATGGGATTGTTCAGCCTGGAGAAGATAAGGTTTTGGAGTGACTTAATTTGGCCTTCCAGTACCTGAAGAGAGCCTACAAGAAAGATGGAGAGAGACTGTTTCCAAGGGCATGCAGTGACAGGACAAGGAGGGCAGGTTTAGATTAGATATTAGGAAGCAATTCTTTACTCTGAGGGTGGAGAGGCACTGGAACAGGTTGCCCAGAGAAGCTGTGGATGTCCCATCCCTGGAAGTGTTCAAGGGCAAGTTGGATGGAGCTCTGAGCAATGTCAAATAGTAGAAGGTGTTGCTGTCCATGGCAGCGGGGCTGGAACTAGGTGATCCTTAAGGTCCCTTCCAATGCAAGCTATGCTATGATTCTATGAAATAAAAGCTCTGAAGGATAGCACAAGAAGGCTACTAGAGACCAAACAAATCCATGTGAAGTAGATGTCAGCAGCAGGATACTGAAAAAGACAATATAAGCTGATCAAAATGAGATTTGCAGATGAGCAATGTGATAATGTGATCAGATGCACAAAATACTGAGGATTTTTTATGGGTTTTGCCCTGAATTTTGCTGCGAAAATCAGTCAGCAAGAAAATCAGTTTTCTTATGCATTAAAACCTGTACTTTCACAGCCACCTCAAAGCTCACGCCCCACTTAACTCTGAGATTTCCTCAGACAAAGATAATATATGTCACTCAGTCAAATTTCTAAGGAAAACAATCTTAGCTTTATCCCCAAAGTGAGCAGTTTTGAGCAATTCCTCTCCAGGAGTTTACACATACTGGAGGTGCTTCTGCAGCCTGTGCCAGGCAAGGGCTGCCTGGCTTTGGAGTTCTGGTGTGCTTACAGTAGCAAACACACACATTCCAGGAGAGAGATGACTAAATCAAGTGACAGGGATGTGGAAGGAGGTGCATTAATCTTCAGTCTAGAGAGATTCACAGACCATTGTTCCCAAAATTGGAAGAGCTTTTAGAAGCTTTTCAGCACTGAAGGCGATGGTAATTACATTCCTACCTCCAGCACAGTTTGGAAAGGGACTGATTCTCTGCTGTATTGCCTTGGTACGGTAACACAACAAGAGCAAATAAACTTGAAGAATTCTGGTGTTCCTTTTCAGCATGCACCACACACGCTGGCTGCTCAGAACTCGTTGTGGAAGGTCTCCTGACTGACTCAGGAAGGATGAGGGTCAGTGTTTTGTCTCCATAAAATATCCATGGCAGGTAAATACCATTGTCCACATGTGGCAGATGTGCAAGGTGAAGGCTGGCATAGCCCCACTGTAGTGAGCAAGGCTAGAGAAGGAAAGCAGAAACCCTTCCAAATCTGGCCAAGCTGGGGACTGGTGCCTGGACCTAGGGACTGATGCTCCCTCCCACTACAGCCAGGCTGTCTCTAGCCCTTTCTCTTGCCTGACCACTGCCATGGGGGTTGGACATTTCCACCTTGGCTCTGACACTGATCAATGGCTGCTTGGTTTGGATGAGCAGGTCTGGCAGAAGCAGACCTTCCTCTCTCTGGTTTGCACAGCAACTTCTTGAAAGCAAAACTGAAAAACTGCTTTGCAAATTTTTTTTTTTTTAATTCTTGGTACTTTTCACCCCTCTAACCCTGACAATAATTTGAAAACCCAGAGCTTTTGTGATTTCACTGTGCACACCAACTCTTAGCTTCTTCCCCCAAATACATAGATTTATGATGAAACACAGCAGCTGTTAAAATGTTATGCACAATTAGCAATACTGGAAGCTTGTTTTCCACCATATTTCAATTCACTTGAGATACAGGACAGGACAAATTCCTAGGTTGTTAATAGCCTAGCTGCAGCATAAGGGGAAAAAATATTATGATTGCTTCAGGTAGACTTTTTTTTTTAATTTGGTTTTGCAGTTCTGATCATCAGGGAAAATAAGACATATGCTCTATGGTCTCTGTAACCTAATCCCATTAAATAAATCAGTGGAGCATGTTTTTTTATAAGCTACTTTCAACTCTGGTCAGCTCTAGCTCTAAAATCACACAGGAAGTGAACTGAATGACAGAAAGACAACAAAAGGATTAGAGTTAGGGAAAAGTTTTAGGACTTTTTAATTTCTCTAGAGGAGAGATTAATCGTATCAGGACCTTCTGGGGATTGCTTCTGCTACAGGAGACACGTGGGCATGGGCACTGCTGGTAGGCAGCCTGCAGGCCACTTGGGATTTATTGCATAGGTCAAACCAAGCTGTAAACCCCAGGAGACTAATAGGGAGACAGCTTAGCTCTGTGCAGCACTGGTGTCTTAGTTTTGAGTAGATTAATTCCTCAGTAGCTGGGCTGCTGTTCTGAACCAAACTTTTCCTTAGGGTGGAAACCTGAAGAAAATATTTTGAACACAGGGGAAAGGCATGTGTCCCAAAGCAAAAGAGGTGGTCACAAGGTGTGAGCAGAGCACAGATACAGAGGCTGCAGCCTCCCTGGATGCTCATTCTACCTAATCAGTCAAGGCACTGTGTCATGTCCCAGAGCTGGAGCACTGCTGACAGCCAGCGGGATCCTTCTCCCCGCCGTACAGCTGGTGGACATCTACATCACACCTCCCAGGGAGCACAGCAAGCTGAGCCGTGGCCTGGGCTAGTGAGGGCTAATGTACACACCTTGTTGGGGGGCTGAACAGTTTAAAGCAAGAAAACAAATTCTCTTGGTATAGTAGACATCCACTCAAAGTGTGAAGCATTTTTTGGCAATAAATGTTTTCATGGTGTTTCAATTGGTGCTGAAATCAGAAGGAACTGGCATCGTGTGAGGGTGCTTGGATATGTAGGATGACTAGCAGAGGTTTCTTGGGCCCAAGGGCCTGTAAGCCAGGCAAAAGGACTGGAGTCTCCATCATCACCAGCACTTGAAGGCAGCCATTAGGACACCAGTCTGCCACAAGGCCACGCTGTTTAGGAGCATCTCTCGTATTTTCACATTTACATTTAATTCCACTGCAAAGAGGATTGACAGAGATGTGAAACATCTGTACAGTTCCCCAGCCCAAGTGCATCACCACTTCACTGAGCAGCAGGGCTGGCCAGTGCCCAGGGGAGAGGCCAAATCCACACAAATCCAGATGCAAAGCTCTGAAAAAACACCCAAACCTTGTACTGGAAAACATTAAAATTAAAAGTTCAATCTTATTTCTAAGATTTTTCCTCCCATTCCCTCTCTGGAAAAGCTCTCAGTCCATTGACAATGGTCACTTAATTTACTTCAGTAATTGCTTTGAAGTTCATTTCCAGCATTTGCAGCTTTTTGTGGCCATTGTTTGCTGCTGGCTTCACAGATGATTTTTTTCCTCCCATTCATCTTTTTCCCTAGTTCCACTTCATAGTCACAGTCTGGCAGGATTTGTCTTTTCCAGACTCTGCCTTCACTCCCATCTAGTCTGTTATTATTTCACACCATCACAAATCCTGCATTTGCATCTTGCAAGCAATGAGATTGTTATGGATAAGCGGCTTTGCTGCTCCACAGGCGGAACTTCATTTAACTGCTCTTTTCTCTTTCTGTTCTGCCATGTGGATGACGTGGTTTTTAAGACTCTCCTTCTAGTCTTCATGACTGTGAATAAGAAAACTCTTGTTTGAGTTTAGGATTACCATGGTGATGGCTTTATTACATACCCATTTGAATTCAGGTTATCCTTCTGGCAATTTTTGGCATGTGTTAGTCAGCCTCTGCTGATGATGTTTGCTGTTTTGTTGGGATATGTTTGGAAGTAGAGCATCCATGGGGAAATAGGGAAAATAATGTCCCTGTTTGTCTGTGTGGGATATTACTGCATCAAGTAGTATGCTGAGCACCAGCTCTTTAGGTTTTCATTGACGCTGTTTTCTTGTTCAGGCCATTAAAACCTGAGGTCTGTGCTCAAACCTGTCTGGACATGAAAGCAATGGCCCAAGGAATGAGAGAGAGCCACACTGTCCATCAGATTTAATGTCCCCATGGAGATGACTTACATTTGCATCTCCTCACATTACCTGAAACCGGTCTCAGATGCCTATTTCCCTCCGGCTTGTGCACCTTCTCCTCTATCCACTGCTGATAAAGTCAGCAAGTTTCCCCTCCTTATGCCGTGCCAGGTGCAGTCACAGTTTACAAGCCGGCACTTACTCCAGAACAAGAAGACACTGGGGAATATTTTGAATTAGGAAAGAATATGCCTTTCCCTGGATGTTATGAATCACCCTGAAGATATTTATCTTTGCCAATTGCCTTTGTGCATTTTGCCCTTTGACTTAGGATGGTGGGAAAAAAAATCCCCTGGGGTGAAATGAAAATAAATTGAAATAGTTTACAGACTTTTCTTTAACAGAATCTTAACAAAATCTTGCTTTACAAAATTTCTAAAGAGTTTTCCCATTATTTGATAATTGCAATTATAGTATGGGGATTGATTAGTTGTAGAAAAATAATTATACACCCAATTAAAGCAAATTGAAATAGACACAAAAGGTTGGCACCCGTTTCTGCTGTCTCCAACAGGAAGAATTAATTTGACCAGGATGGTTATATTGCAGAAATGCTTGACTTCCTATTAAAAAAACATGTAATTCATTTTTTGGCATTGCAACAATGAATTTTCATGAAAGACTTAATTGTGGGGCAGTGCTGACTGGGCAAAAGGCAACATATGAGATTTGATTGGAAAAATCAATAGTTAAAACAGAAATTGATAAATCCTCAGAAAGATCATTTGGCCCATTTGCTTAGCTCAAAGAGGAGTTACTGCTGCTTAAATCTAGCAGGGAAGGCTGAACCTAAGGATGAAGCAGACTTCTCTTCAGACCCCTAGAACAGGAAATCTTTGTTAAAGGCATTGGCCCCCTCCCACAGCAGTAGTTTTATGCAGGTGTGGCTCAGGGCTGGCACAAGAGATGTTCAATGCATTATAATTTGCATTGAACATGAAATGTGTAGCGTGATCCAAGTAAAGTGTGTGGGAATTAAACAGAAAGATGCCAAAGAAATGTCAGTCAGACCACACACGCCCCAATTCCAGCTGCAAATGTATCCAGGGTGCAGGAGTCCAGTGTCTTAAACAGTAGCCTCTCTGACTCTGTCAAGAACCTTCTATCAGTTATGTGCCAGATCAGAGGACAGGAAAAGCACAAAGGAAAAATCCTTAACCCTCCTCCTTCTGATTCTTGCCTTCAGCCATCATAAAGTACGATTCAATCTCATTGATATTCCCTATTACAGATCACACCAATGCTGGGGGACAGAGCACCCCAGAGACAGCTTACCCAGCCAGTCGACACCCAGAAGCCATGCAGTGACAGGTGTCTCTGAGCTACAGGAATTAAGTGACAAATACCCATTTTAGAGCTGGTATCTTTCAAGAGAAATCAGCATAACCCCCACCACTGCAGTGCAATCCTAAACAAGTTACACTCTGACTGCAAGGCAGAAACAGCTTAAAATAAAGCAGTGAAGTAATATGCAGAGTTTGCCTGATGCAAACACCAGCAGTGGGCTTCACGTGGAGAATCCAAACCCCTCCTCTCCTGCACAGAACCATGGGGCGGCAGCAGCAGCTTTTCCCCTTCCAGCTTGCCATCTGCCTCCAAACACCACTATTTGCTCACACTCTTATCTTAATAAAGCAATGAAGAATAAGGTCCCAGCTGCTACATTCCTCCCACACCTCCAACCCTCTTCCCAAATAAACATACACAAACTTGAACCAAGGCTCCCTCTCTGTTAAACACCATAGCAGAACTTGATGTACTCTCTTAGGAATATCCCTCTGTCTTACATTCTTCTCGTTCCATTACCAGATACAGAATCATGTAACAGTTCTGCTACATGTTTCAGTCAACTAAATTTTAAAGGACTTTGAGAGTAATGAACGATTTGGCCCCAGTGATCTAGCTAAACTACAGACACATGAAGAACAGCAGTGAAAAAAAGCACCAACAAAACAAGTGTATAATCACTACTTTCTACACTAAAACCAAATGTGTTTCAGCTCTGGTTTATCAGCAATTAAAATAAATTATTAGAGAAATCAAAGAAGTATTTAAACCTCCAGTGTGTTGGCAGACTTTGATCAAATTATTTTATTAGTTCATCACCAGCACAGCAAATAACACCTGCAAATTAGAACTACTCTGGATTGCTAGGTGCCAGCAGAAAAAAATTTGCAGAGATACATTAACTTATTAAAGTATGCTATTAAATGTCAAGGAGAATATAATAAAAATGTTTAATTTATTGAATAACTGTATTTGCTGAAGGGCATCAACATGATAACATTAGCATCTTCCACAAAATTCATCCTGCAATGTAGTAGCTATACCTCTAAAGCCTATTATAGCTCTATTCCCTAGGGCAGAGGCTGGAGAACTGCCATTTAATTGCCAGTGTTATAAATTAAAGGAGTGCTTGAGTCAGATGTCATCCAGAGCTTACAGACCGAGCAGAGTGGGTAGGAGATGCTGACAAGAAGCTTCCCAATGGCTCTCCCAGCACTCCGAACATAATTAATTCTGCTGATCTTTTATGTGCATCTGCATTTACATTGTATTTAAATTAAATACAGCTGTGTGCACTGAGCTGGGCAAAGCCTGGATAGCTAGGAAACTAAAAGCATGAAGGAAAAAACAGTGATTCTGTTTTCTTGGCTATTGTTTAGCACGTTAGAGGCAAATATAAGTCTAACAGCTTACAGAGTGCTACAATTCCCCCAGGTGTTAAGAATTATGTCACAACCCAAAGCAGGGAATCATTTCTAGGAAATACGTGAAGACAGGATTGCCCAGCACATGGAAGTCAAAACTCTAATTGGCAGAAGTAAAATAGATCAAATTCCCTACTAATGACAGAAATCATCCTGGAATGGCAGCACTGTGTCTTGTATATACAGATGGGGAATAGTGACAAGATGAAGGCATTGGTTAGAGCCCATTAAATTCACCCACAGAAACCAGTTCATTCATATTCAGCTGCCTGCTCCTATGATTTAAGCTGTTTGCTTGCTTTTTTCACCAGCATGTTCTATCAAAAAATAAAGGGAAGGAAAAGCACAGTATAGTCACTGCAGCTCCAGTTTTGTATTTACAGGTTACAATCAGAGAGGCAGTGTTAATAAGCACAGCATTCCCACTGCAGATGTCACCTCACCTTTCCCTTTTTACTTATAGTCTTGTTATAACATGAGCTTTTCCCCTTCTTTTTTTCTAAAAGAAATAGGGTTTTAATCTAACAAAATACTCAAATAGCAAGGTCAGGAATGGAAATCAAGGCTTGTCACTGGTGAATGTTGATTCTTGAATGAGGCATCTGATTACAAGACCATTTGTTTCATGATGAAATCAGTTGATATAACAGCACCTAAGTCTGAAACCAAGGTCATCTACCATTCAGTTATTTCCACTTTTTGTTACATGTGTTGCGTGCTGGTGGCCCAGTTCACCAGAGGAGCCATGTTCCATCAAGCCTGAAGGTTCCCTCAGAGCAGGTTATTTCATGCTAAGAGTGCATCATCAGTGAGAGCAATTTGCCATTTCTTTCCCAGTTTGATAATTACAGTTTTATTTCCAAGAGTAAAATACAAGATTTAAGAGCTTCTTCCTATTCAAGTTCACCTAGGCCATTTGCGGAAAACAGCCATAAATCAACATTTTTTTTTAAATCTGAATCATTCTGATGAGCAGTGACAAATTACATGGAAACATTTTAAATTCAGTATTGCTGGGGGAAAGCTGCCTCCACTTTCTACTAGGTTTGTGGGACGTGGATGAAAAATAAAAATGGAACATGCACAGATTAACATGGACACAGACACAGAAACTATAATATATTTTAATTAATCTGCATGAAAAAAAAGACCAAACAAACCCTCGATAATTCAGTAAACTCACATAAGTGTTAAGGGCTATTTCCACAGGTCTTTGTCCCTGCCACATTCCTGCTTGCCACACCTAAATAGGAGGCATCTGCAGTCAGGAGTGGCAAACACAGCCCTGAGCTCTCAAACACCAATGGAGGAGGTGGAGAAGACTCCAAGGGACTACCCGGAGCCAGCACCTGACATTCTGGGTTGAGAAATCCACCAAAAGGGAATACTGCAGAGCACAAGTTATGGTATTTCTCTTCAGAGATGAAACTCCATCCTTGCATCCTGAGTTATGTATGGGAGATCAGGTATCACAACCTATAGACCCAAATCAGACCAAGGCAATGACATTCTCTATGGGAAAATAGCTCAGCAGTTGGGGCACTGGAAACCAGAGACCACGTCCTCTTTGGTCTGAAATATTCAGACCTTCAGATCCCCTCACAGGGACAGCTCCAGACACTGTTCTGGGGTAGCCCATATGGAGTACAATAGTACGAAAGTCAACCACAGTGGCCAAGTTCCATCTCTGGTCACATGAGAAAATATGCAAGTTTGCAAAAATAAAAATCAAGGACTTTCTACACAGCCAAGATTAAGAACTAGGGCAAACAATGCTGATGCTTGCACTTCCTGATGGCCAGGGTAAGCTAGCACACAGCCAACTCTTCATTTCACCAATCCTAGGACAAAAAAAGACTGAAACATCTCCCAGAGTTTTAATAATCTTGTAAAGCTTGCCAGGGCAGGATTTGATTTTCTGTGGCAGAACATCCTAAGTGACCTTCAGTTCACTAATGGCAGGTCATTCTTGGCTCTGATTGCTTCTTCAAAGAGTGCAGTAGTATAATCAGTACAAAAATTTACTGAGAAATATAAGCTATTTCCAAATGTAGTGAACTAAATAACTCAATAACTAAAAACAAGATGTCAGCAAATATAATAATAGGCTAAAGGTAAAAGCTATAGTTTCATTTAATAATTCAGAAACAGCCGTTATATTTCTTTCGGAAATTAAGCTAATCCAGAGAAACTAGGAAGAGGTGAGGGAGCCTTGTCCTCCTTCATGGAAGTCTGGAACAACTTGCAGTATCTCAAAATATGTTAAGATACCGAAAGCCTCATTTTTTCCATAACAACTAGAGGATATGAATTGTGGGAAATCAGTGGTGCAGACAGTTAGAAAATTGAAGTTTTTGCACTGTGGCAAAGACAAAGAATCCTGCAACTCCTAGAGGGAAAGGACAATGATTGCTTGTAATAGAAATATTACAAATACTAGTGTAGAAATGCAAACTGTATTAGAAATCACTATAAAAAGATCCACATTTCTGGTTATATCAATCAAAGACAAAACCTAAGCACTAGGAAACCAGAAGATGCTGAGGAAGCAAAGTTGTCAGAAGAATGTAACAGATGCTGAGTGAAGCAGCACCAGTATGCAGTTACCAATGAGACAAGGAGATTTTTTAAAGTTTAACCAAGATAGCACTGGTGCTTAGTCGTGGGTAAATGGAATTTGACTAGCAAGTGCTTATCAAAGTTTTGCTGGCTGCTTTGTTACAGGAGCTGACAAGAATCACTCAAGCAAGCTCTGAGCTTGAGAATTGCCAAGACGCACGGTAGGATGCACGCCCTACAGTCCCCCAGGCATGAAAAGCAGGCTCCAGTTGTCCATTCACAGCATTTCCCATCACAGTAGGCACTGGTTAGAAGGGACCTTAAAGGACATCTATTTACAACTTCCCTGCCATGCACAGAGAACACCTTCCATTAGACCAGGTTGCTCAAATCTCCCTCCAACCTGGCCTTGAACACTTCCAGGGATGGGCATCCATGCTGAGCTCATGCAGATGTTTTGAGCAAATAGAGGGAAATTACTCTGAATGGCTGTGAACCAACATGCAGCCTTGAAGCCGCCTTGATAGCCCTCATACCTTCACCCATGGTAGGAGAGGGGCTAACGCTCTAAAGCCTGCCAGGTGCATCTATCTCAGCTTCACCAGCCCCTCTGAGGCCAAGAGAAAGTAGGAGGGAATCGGGAGGGGATGGATGGGCCCTGCTTTGCTCCCTCTGGCTCAGAATCAGGGCAGCTGGCACATGAATGCAAAACAGTTGCCATAGGATGAATGCATAGGGATGTCTGCAAATGTGCTCACAAATGGGATTTTGCTTATAGGATAAAAGCTGTTGTGTTTCCCTTCATGACAAAAGGTTTTTCTGCACACAAGACTACGACTCTTCACTTGTTATTCACCATTTATCCATTTAAAAACTTTCAGTTCTCTAGTCAGACAATAGAAACACTGTGGCAGAACAGCTCAGTTACACCATATGAATAATGAATTGTTGAGGTTTACCAGACATCAGCAGGTTCCTCCAGACTACCAACCACTTATAAATACCAACCACATTTGCAGAAATCCCTGCTGATTCAAAACTATTTTCAAATAGGAGCTGGCACATTCGTCAGATTTTATATTCCCAGTAAATAATTTATTCAGCTTCAGCATCTGGCAAACGACAGAAGACAGTAGTAAAAAGTCAGCAAAAGGAGAAAGAACTGTAAAAAACTCTTTTTTTTTTCTTTTTTTTTTTCCTACTGGAAATAAGATGAAGCAACCAAAGAGACATTTGGTAGCCAAAAGATATTGTTACTTGCTGAAAGGTATTTGATTAACCAGCAACAATGATTTGCAATTCTATAGCATTTCTCAGAAAATAACCACCACAGAGAATTTCAATGAGCTTCATCTCTGAGCTGGCCAGCAAACAAAAATGATGAACAGCTCAGTAGTGTTTTATCAGTCAAAGGAAGGGATGCAGCTGGCGAAAGCAAGTTTAAGTTCTGACTGAGAGAAATGATTGAGAGAAATAGAGTTGAAACCTGAACTGAAATTTTTACAGTATTTCCTGGACAAGGTAACTAAGAGACTGCACAACTAAGTAAACTGTAGTTCATCCTCTATCTGTGCCCACTTTCTCTCTCACCCATAAAAGTACAAAAGTACCGACCTGAAAGTACAAGTAAATGTTGCTGACTTTTGCAGTAGAAGCATCCCAGGCAAATAAACCAGAAATGGTTTTTGCTGCTGTCCCTATTAGACAGCCATGAACATTTTCAGAATTTTCCTTGGGACTGAAATAAACCAGCCTGGAAGAGGTTTAGAGGTCATCCAGCTCATCACGATGCATAAAGCAGGACTGGCTCTATCTCTGCCAGTCTGCCATATGCTTGTCTGTTCCTGAAAGCCTTCAGTGATGAAGAAGCCCAGGTCCCCCAGCAGCCTTCTCCAGAGTTCAGCCAGCCACATGGGTAGCAAATGTAGTCTAACTTTCAGTTAAGCATCCCTTGTTGGAATTTAAGGTAATTACTTCATCTTTGTAATGGATACGGATTACATTTGACTGCCTTCAGGGCAGTTCTGATTTACATATTTGAAGACTATTTGGTCTCACTTCAGTAACTTCTCTAATTCCTTATGTCCAACACAGTTCTTCCAGCCTTACCTCAGAATTCATGGGTTTAGATTTCAGGCATTTTATTACTCTCCCTTGACTTCTTTGCAGCTGCTCCGCTCTGAGTTTGTAGAATGGTACTTGAAATAGGACACAGTGCTGCATCAGATATCTCAATGAAGCTGAGCAAAGTTTTTCTTCATATGCCCTCTGGCATTCTGTTCATATGCCATTGTTTGGTGTGGGCTATTTTCTTGCAGTCTCAACAACAATATAATATTTTTTACTCATTTAAGTTTAAATTAATATTGATTGATTGATCAATTGATTGATTTATCGATTGCAGGAATGCAGCTTATCAGCTTTCTTCACAGCCTGCTTTTGCACAGGATCATTCTAATCTTTTTATGGATAGAAATCCAGATGTATACACCTAAAAATATATAGCCTCCCTCTCTCCCTCAATGCACAAAGTGATATTATAGAACTCTCTTATCAGATACATCTCAACTGACATCATTAAAGGAACTCTTAAAGCATAGGCGATCAGAAGAACTGAAATATTCAGGTTATCGAGTTGCAGAAATCTGCATGCATAAACCTCGTGTACAAGAGCTACTGAAACACTGTTCACTGAAAGAGCTGGAAGTCTGCTTAAGGAATGGAAGATTCAGACTGGCCTAAAACTGACAGCACAATACACTAGTGAGTAAAAAATGGAACAAAAAAATTACAGATAATATGATGGTGCAATCATGTAAGCTGGTGAAAGAGCAGGAACCATCCTGCATTTATTATCTTGATCCCACTCAAAAATAGCAGAAATTGCTGTTTAAGAACAACCAGTAATTATTTTAAGTGAAAAAGTATGCATAGCCAATGCCCAGTCCCTAAAATTGCAATTTTCAGACAAGGTAGAACAAAATGTGAATGCACAGCACATTTTCCAGGGTAGTAAAATTTTAGCTCAGTCAGCTTATTACAGAGAAAGAAAAAGCATTAGGCAATGTTCTCACACTTCCAGTTCTGTTCTGTAATAAATGTCTTCCTAAAGAAGTGTAATAGCAAATTCTGTCGTGTAATCCCAGCAAAGAATCCTGATGTGAGTTTTTTGCGGTGGTGCCATCACAGTGCTGGGAGTGAGCTGTTGATGCCCTCAAGTGCTGTTTGCTGTGGCAGTGGGTGCTGCAGGAACAACTTGCATCTCATTGTTCAGGGTGTACTGAGTGATGCAGAGTAATGAGACATGACACTGAATAAATTGATGGAATGAGATACAACAGGAAGCATGGGACTGAGCCCTACAGACGAGACCTTTTGTTGGTTAATTTGAACCTTTAATTTAATTAGATTTACGTGCAATGACAGCAGGACATGAGGGCACAGTCAACCTCTGAGCTGCTTTCTGGGAGACGCTGCTCTCCCAAAATGAAATAAAATAATGTAAAAAGATCTTTTATGTAGGGCATGCTGCAAGTTTTTTTATTGCACTTTTTATTACTATTATATATACTGTTCTTAATAAGTACAGGGCCTCACTCTGGGAAGCAGCAGAGAACAACCCTCAGCTTAGAAGCAATATCACCTTGATTTGTCAGAGACACAGAAATAAAGGCTTACATTTTATCCAATCATTATATAGCTTCTACAATAGGCATTGGCATCTGGGTTCAAAAGAGTGATGAGCAGTTGCATCTATGGCCAGGCCCTGGGACAGTGGAGACGTTTGCTGCCCATGTTCAGACCACGGGTTACCAGCAGCTACTAAAGGCAACCCTTGCTACACAGAAGGCCAAAGCACTCAATCCTGGTATTGTACTTCAAGCCCATACCAGGCACTGAAAGGTCTCACACAGGGTCACACATTACCTGCCACACCTGTGTACCAGGCCAGGGACTGAAAATCTGACAACTAGTCCTTATGTTCACTCCTTTTTCCTCACACAAAAATCAGGTGGCTAACTGCTACTGTGAATCGTGTTGCAATTACCTTTAAACTTCTATTTAAAGAAAAGATTTGAAGGATTAATGTAAATACTTGCATTTTTGTGCAGAGAAAACAGACGTCCCCACTGCACTGGTGGGAACTTGGAACAGCTCTGAGGCTGTCCCCACCTCGTACCTTCTGGAGCTGAACTTCAGCACGTGGAGACTAAGTAGACATGGTACCATGTCTGCAGAGTGATGGGTAAAAGGAGACGCAAACAACCATATCTTGGCTGAAGTAATGTCAGAAACATCCTTCTCAACTGAATTGGAAATCAAAGTCAAAAACCATGCAATGACATTCTGTTGACACAGGGTAGAAAAAGAGCTTCTCTTCTAACGCTCCTTTGTGGTCCAGGTTGGACCCAGACCTAATACCCTAAAAAGGCACATTGTCAGTGTGCTCACCCACATTCCTCTGAAGAGCAGGTTTACCTTTCTGCTGAGATGGCCTTGGCAAGCTGGAGGGGTGGAAGGAAACGGGACTTGTGAAGACAGTGCAGAAAAAAGAGGATGAAACCCAACATTACTCATTTAAAGAGATCCTGGGACTATAAGATGGGGAAAAATCAAGAAGAGGTATTTTTCCCCACTTGGGAGGTGTTCACATCCAACAGAGAAAGTGAGCATATAGTCTATGCATGAATCCAAACAGATGTGGGGCATTTGGATTTGACATTTTAGTTTGGATCTCTCTTCATTTGCTCCTTAGAATGCTCTTGAAACTACTGAGCTGAATCTGACAGGCTGGAATTTGGTCTTGCTAGTGGTGCATTTGATTCTTTCAGCTCATGCCTCTCAAACCTTCACAGACAAATGCCTGCTCTCTCTCCCAAGACACCTTGCATGTAAAGCTTGCACCAAAGTGCAGTGCCTCTGGAGCAGTTGAGCAGAACCTGTTTGCAGAAATGTGTCAGCAGGCGAGATTCACAGCTCCCATGTTATCCTGGTAAAGCCGGTTTCTGAACTATGACACAGATTTCACATGAACCAACATATAAGAATACAACAGCCTCGATCCCAGACCTTCCCATCACAAAGCAGGGTGGGTGAATTCCCCTTTTAATCTTTCTTGTGCACCCATCTCTACAGCAATCAAATATATTTTCTCTTTCTTTTCTGAATTCTTTTCAATTTATACAGAGTTTCTGCTCTTGCAGATCCTTGGTCTTTGTACTTACTACTTAGCATGTCTGATGGTTTTTTTCACTTCATTATTCTCTGCTCAAATTTCTAGTAGGTCTAGATCCCTTTGTAGCATTTATTATCTCAATTTATTCTCTGGTCTCAATAACATTGCTACTTTCATTATCATACAGCTTCCTCTTTCTTTAAGATCATTAAGGAAAATATTCAATGAAATTGGATCAAATAAAATCCCATACAAGCTTTTCAATAATTTAATCCATTTTGATTCATTAGAACACACATTTTTGTTTTCATATTATGCCATTATCTTCATAATAAAGTTAATCCAAACTACTTTTTAACTGTAAAAATCCAGAACATACTGCATGAAATTATTTAAATCCAAATATATTGCATTTATTGCTCATTTATTAATTAATTTTACAACTGCTTAAAAATAAAGGCGATTGTAAGTCTTCTGCATTGTAAATCCAGGTAACTACTTGTTCATAGGTCTATTATTGTCTAAATGTTTCATGAAAGCAATTAAGTTCCCATTTTCTGCCAGGTCTAGTTTTATCACCAAACAGAGAGATCTAATTAGCATAGAGCAAGACAGATTCAATAATTTAGGAAGAATGTCATAACAAATCTTCATCACCCAGATTGCTATACCACACCCCTCACCAATCTCTCCGAGCACATCAGTAAAAGGATCTGCTCATTCATGTTTAAATCACAAAATGCAAATATGTCAGGATATTCACTGATGTTAATGTGAACTTGCAGCTCTGTAAAGAAAACTCACAGAAAAAGCAAGTGCAGAAAAAGCCTCTGCACAAGCCAGAACACTCAAGCACACGTGCAATAGTGTCATAAAAAACAAAGTACCTGCTGCAAACAACAAAAACAAAAAAGGGAAGAAAAAACAATTAAAAATCTAATGGCAAACAAACTTAATCAACAGCCAATGTAGTGTTGCAGAACATATGGTTGTATTCTTCATTTTAGGTGAAATTGGAAGCATTCAGGCACCCTGACATATCCTGCAAGTGTCCATCACCCAGAGATGCTCCCTGCTGCACTTCACAAGGGCCACCTAAGGACCTTCTCAGACCAACCCATTTCAGCACCAGAGGCATCCCACTCCTTTTGCTGTATGTAGCATCTCCCCACTGCCACACCAAGATGGCAGGAGAAGTATCCACTCCAGAAGCATCTCCCCAGCCCTGCTGGGAAAAAAGTGGAGGCAGCAGCAGGGGCAGCATGTGCTTGGGGTCTGAAAGTCTGGCTGGGACAAAAGAGGGGAGGAGAGGGAGAGGCTCTTTGGCATCAGAGAAATAATGTTTTCCGTGGTAATTTATATATTCTGTGAATACACTAATGCTTTCTGTTTATACGCGATACAAAAATAGTTTCATATCTTTGCATTAAAATAATTGTGAGACATGGCCAGACCAAACGTTTCTGTCATTCCCCATAGATCTTCATGCTTCCTTCTGGTCTATCCAAAAAAGGATAGAAGTTCAAAAGCTGTCAGAGGTCTTTGGCATTCAGAATTGAGCAAAATGGCCTTTCCACAATACAAGGAACAGGAGTAATCAGGAAGGGATGAGATACGCATTGAGATTGCTTTATCTTCCCGAAGATACTCCTTTCTGAAAATACAGTGGTCCTAAACAACAAATAGCAAGGCTTTAAGGATGTTATTTGGTCACAGAACTACTACTGTTGCTTGTGATGAAAAGGAATTGTGCAAATTTGAATGTAAATTTGACCTAGTGAGGTAATCATGGGTTGATACACATAAGACTGCAACTCTGTGACCAGTTGAGGGTGAATTGCCTGGTTCTGTGGCATGAAAGGAGAGAGCTGGAATAGATGAGTCATGCATTGACCGTGAGATGCAGTACAATGTCATGCCTTTGCCTCTCGCTAGACAGATATTACTGTTACGGGCCACAGGTTCACTCAGCTTCCCGATAAATTAAACCAATGGGGCCTTGTGATGTCCTAAAGCATCTGTAGTCACTTAACCTCAGCACCAACTTCAGCAGTCCAGCTGTACAGAAAAAATAGAGATGGCTCCATGTAAGTAGAAAATCTTATGTAGCATTTTCACTACTGCCTGGGCTGTTCAAAGATCAAGATGCCACGAAGTACCATGACCCAGAAAAAGAACCATGGGCTGTGTAAAAATCACTCTGTGGATCCTTGCAGCTCTAGGGTCCAGTACTGCGGAAAGCAAAACTAGCTAAACATTACCATCAGTAAATAAACAGCCAAAATACCAGTAAAAGAGCCACAGCTCGTTACCCCTGTAAATTGCTGCTCCAGAGAAATATCACAGAGTAAGCATAAAAATAACTGAGCATGGTTTTGCTGAGCTCACTCACTCACATTGCCCCAGCATAGAAAAAAAGGAAAAACATCTATTTGCAAATGCTCCAACACATTGCACAGAAGCATGTTTACAGTACATGATTTGCTTATAACTTGGAACCCAGCACAGAAATTCAAGCTTCTTAGCTGGATTTAGGTAGCAACACGATTTCAAGTGTATCAAGCAACAGTAGGAAAATAGATAAACCTTAATTTTAATTTTTTTTTAAATTTAGATAAATGCCAGGTACTTTACTGTGCACTCTCAAAAAGAGGACTCAAAACAGAGGACACGTTTGCCAACTGGCTTTTCAGCAACACTTGAGTCCAGTTTAGACAGAGATAATTTGACCATCTTTCCTCTCTATTTTAGCACATCAAATTTGACAGGACAAGAGGAAATGGCCTCAAGGTACACCAGGGTAGGTTTAGATTAGATATTAGAATTTTTTTCATGGAAAGGGTTGTGAAGCATTGTTACAAACTTCCCAGGGAATTGGTGGAGTCTCCATCCCTGGAGGAGTTCAAAAAATGTGTGGATATAGCACTTGAGGTCATGGTTTAATGGTTAATATGGTGGTGCTGTTTGATTGATGAATGGACTTGAAGATCTTAAAGGTGTTTTCCAACATTAATGAATCTGTGATTCTAAGTTATATCGGTGCCTAGATGCAGAACTGAAAACTACTGAGGCAAATGTAGGTTCTTTTATTTTCCTCATGTATTTCTATATCCAGCCTAATTTCAGAATTCTGGGGTGGTTGGTTTATTTTCCTTAAAACTACCTTAATTTCTGTAAGACCTCTGGTAAATCTTGCAGGAAGATTCAGACACCTATTTCTTATTTCTATGTTTCCTCACTTATCTGAAAACAAGAGACTCCTTAATGATCATAAAGTGCCCTTCTAGATCTAATGTAATAGACATCTCTCTTTCAGGAAAGGAGACACTTTTTCCTTTTCTCTAATCTAAATAGCCCCTCTAACATTTGTCTTTATGGAGTATTAGCTGCTCACGGTTGTCTCTCTGTTCATTTCTCTCTCTAAACTCTGGGCAAGTATGCTCTCTATAGATTGGTTGCCATTTCAATCACTGGGCCCAGTGGGCATGTTATGTCAATACAGTGATATTTGAAGTCTTCTCTATCTGTGTATTTTATTGAACAATTTGATACCAATTGCACAAGTTAGGTCTCTGCGCCTTATGAATGTTTTATTCTCTGTCACCCACCAAGTGACATAACTTTGGGATTACAGTATGAACACGTACAGACATTTTTCCTGTTCTTTTGCATTTTATTTCTAGTTGAATAAAGAGGAGGAATAGTTCACTGACTACAGCAGTAAGAAAAGCGGTCTTTTGGAGAAGTGAGTTCAATTATTGGCACTACCAAAACCATTCTGTGGCTTTATCTGCCCTGCCCAAGAGCACGTGATGCAGAGGTCCTCGATTTACTGGTCCTTGATCAAGATAATTTCTAAAGCAAACCTCCAGAGCTGGCCCAGAATAACAATTGTCCCGTACTCAGAGACCTCTGTTGCTGCATCATGCTGTGCTGAGCAGCTGAAGGTGTGGCTGAAGTTCCTGTCACACTTTCTCTGAGTGATTCCCATTTTCACACAGGTCCTTCTTCACAAGTAGGGAAACACATTTTTACTGTGAGGGTGAGCAAGCACCAGCACAGGCTGTCCAAAGAGGTTGTGGAGTCTCCATCCTTGAGGACACAAAAAGGCCAGCTGAAATGAACTTGGGTAACTGGCTTTAGGTGGCCCTGCTTGAGCACGGGGGTTGGACTAGATGACCTTTAGAGGTTCATTCAACCTCAAACATTCAGTGATTCATGGAGGAGCCACCAGTTAGCAACCTTAGGATGAAGACAACTTCTCTGCAGGCTCTGTGGAGTTGATGAACTAGATCTTTATCAGCTGTAATAGGAGCCTAGTTACCTCCAGTCATGTCAATATCTGAGTGCATGTGTTTGAATCTGGAGCTGAAACTCAGCTTGTGTACCTCAGCTCCATTTCAGTGAGATGGTGAGAATACACTGCCCCTTTCTGACAGAAGCATTGTTAGAGAAAAATGTTTAGTATTGGAAGAGTTGTATAGGCACTACTGCTAAAGAAATTAATTACATTTACCTTACAATGACTATTAGCTGAAGTCCCATCATTTCTAACTAATTCTGAACAATTGAGGGGAGCACTTCATCAAATACATATACGCAAAGCCAACATATGCAGGTTTTGGTGTGAGGTGGAATAGCTGTAATCCTACTTCCACAATGTCTTTTAGAAGGGGTCATGTGAAGCTGAATCTTAACTAAAACCAGACAGAGTGTGACTAATGTGGACAAGTCACACTTGAGCTCTTAGCCAGATGGAGTAAGTCAATGGGAGGCTTCAAAATGCAGTCTAGTGAGCACTGGTGTGCAGGCTGAGCAAGTCTTGTGTCAGTAGTACTATCTCCTTTTATTTTTTACATCTGGTGAAAGACAAGGCTTCTACAAAGCTTAATATTGCTCTGTTAATTAACTAGTATATGAACTGATGTTAACTGCTTCAGAAGTGCCAAACATTTCTGCTGTTATTCACTTCAGAGACAGATGTGTCTAGATGGTTTTTGTTCAGAGCAATGAGCAGGGTTTGAATGCTTAGAGGTGCAATTGGGACTGGCTTGAACTGCAACTGTGTGATTAAATCTCCATACTGGGCTTCAAAAATTGCCCTCAAGGCAGGGCTATATTCTGCCACTTCTGTGTGAATAAAGAGACAGCATTCACAGTGTGCTGAAGAATAGGGACCATAGCTAATTAACGCTGCCTCATTAATCGCATCAAGCTGAGAAAAGGGTCTGGTTCCTGTCATATTTTCAAGTGATCATAGAATCATAGAATGATTTAGCTTGGAAAAGACATCTAAGATCATTGAGTCCAACTATAAATCTGATACTGCCAGGTGCAAGATCTACACATCTTTTAAATACCT
>VYZT01027328.1:0-20080 GCA_013400735.1 Pomatostomus ruficeps
CTCACTAGCTTATGATTGTCATCCAAATGGTAAAACTGCAGTAAAATCTGTATTTTTAAACTACACAATTCTGTATATATTTCTTCTTAGATGGACATCAAAAAGACTGTATGGCATTATGTTTATCCCTTGATGAAGGCCCAGAGAAATAGACTTCTAAGTAGCTCTCTTTCTTTCACAATGAGGTTTTGAATAACCAGATCACTTATGACCCAATTCTTCAAAGCACACATCCACTTAGATATGTAGACAGTCTCCTAATTGTTGGATTACCATCTGACTCCCACTGTCTTTAAAATGTAGTTCTGATTCATTTATGGAAACTTTACTTTACTCTTTTCTCATAAACCTTCTAAGGCTGTTTTAGAAAAGTGGTCATAAAGTTTAGTTTCCCATTCAATACTGAGTAATGTCTTCATAGGAGGTGTTTCGTCCTGCATGGAATTAATCTCTAGAAATTTATCACTTTCCCACATACTTTGTTGGCTGATACTGTTGTGACTGCTTTAGAATCACGCAGCTTTGCTGAAGACCGTATTACATAGTTAATTTCAAATACAAATTTTTAAAGGCTTTGCCACAGTAAAGTACATGCCAGTCTTAGACTCTGTGAATACTCCAGTTCTTCAGTTTTTGGGCTTCTGCAGTGACTACCATGACAGAGTGACAAAATAATGATAAGATGGCATAACTAAAAATTAAACAAGAGCAGCAAGATTTGCTATTTACTGGTCCAGCTGCAATTTTCACCAGTTTCAGCAGTTTGTCAGTTAAAGGAAATTATGCAGGTGAAAACCTAGATCTATGGAGTTGCTACTGAGTAACTGGAAATACCAGAAACTTTCCCTCAAACGTGATTTGCTGACAGCGTTGGAAGCAAAGTAGAGTTGTCCAAATGGGGTAAGATGTTCTTGGTTTGGTGGTGCACAAATGGTTGTAAGACACACACACACACTAAGGCACCAAATAGACTACTATTAATGGGAATTTCCTCTTAAACTTTCCTGTGGGAAGAAGAGTACGTCTGTTGATACAGGTGAAAGCTTTTAAAGCAGGCCTGCATACAGGGATGTCAGTGTTCGTTATATTGACTTTCTGAAATGTTTTCATTGAAGCTTTTATCTCAGCTCCACACAAGGCAGCCCTCACGTCTTTTACTTCTTTGAGGCATAGAGCTAACGTTTGTTTCCATCATATAAAAGGTTTTCTGATCTTTCAGAGAACCTTTCAGCACCAGAAAGTTCAAAGAGAGCTTGAGTTCACACGGCAGGGCTGAAGGGCATTTCCTTGCCTCTTAGAAAGCCACGCCATCCCTTCCTTAAGCAGAGCTCCGTGGGATTCTAGTGATGCCTTAAGTGCTGGTAAAAATAAGAAGCAGACACAGCAGTGTAGGGAAAAAAGGGTATTACCTTGGTTTAATAGGATCTTGGTGTTCACCTCCAAAAGAGCGCTCACATGTACCCCTCATATACAACTTTATGGACTTTACAAATGAGCAGATCTACCTAAAATCCCCCAATGAGTAACTTAAAAAGTGAGGTAACTATCCCCCTATTCCCCCCACCCTAAATGAAACTATAGCCCAGCTCAAAAACATGTTCCAGAATCCAGACTCTTCAAGGCTGGAGCCTGGAGTTTTGAGATAGTAGGGATGTTTTGTCTTCCCCTTCAGAGAACCCCCAAGCTAAGTTAAATATCAAACTACAAAATTATAAACATGCAGTACTAAGGACACAGGGTATAAGGATACGGGTACAAGGAAGGAAAAGGGTATAGGGAAAGGGTATAAAAAGGAAGGACAAAAAACCATCAGGCATCACTAGAAGCTCTTGGACTACCAGCACTTTCCCCCATAACAATTGTTTTCCACAGTGGATCTGTTTTGCCTTGTAGGCTTAGTCTGGACGTTAGCAGTGCTGATATATACTGGTTGGGTGTCTTGGGATATTTGAGTTCCTGCTCCAAATGAACTCTTTTTAAAAACTTTCAGGCCTTGAACGAGTTCATGCAAGTTTTGGCCCACTGTTTCAAAATTGCAGATTTACTTTTTCAGATAGTTTGGTGGTACACCAAAGTTTATGTTGTTTTATCCCTGTGCAACTAGGAGAAAAGTACAGCAAAGTTCAGAGCCCAGTGTTCACTCTTTCCTCTAAATGCTGAAGCATTTTGTTATCAGACATATGCTAGCACAAGAACTGTGTGTTTCCTATTGCCTCATCAGCTTTCAGCATGTCACATCATCTGCGTTATGATTTGTTCCCTATTTTGCCCCTTCTTCCAGTATTTGAAGTGGTAGTGGAACACTTGCTGTCCTCTGAGCTGCCATTCATTCCTCAGCAGCCCACACCAAAACACACGCTGGGCAGAGCCACACGTTGTAAAGACAGATCACTCAGGAAGGAAATGATTTCAGGAAAAAATCAAATCAGTTCTGAAAAAAAATTAAAGGTCAAATAGTAGGAGATGAGGCTAGATAAGCTTCTTAAGAGCTTACTTCTTTAATCTATTGAGGACACTTTATCTGGGTATTTACCAATAGCTAGAAACCATACAGCATTTCCTTTTTATTTTTTATAAACCCTCCATCTGTTTATATTCAAAACCAGAGATGGAAGGAAAGAGAAATATTCATAGATCTGGAAAAGCGGTGGAATTGGTGGGGGATTGGGATGAATTTCTAAAGTGGTGGTACGCTGCTACTTGGAATTAGTGTTTGCCAAAAGTTAAGTCATCTTCTGGTGACTGTTTCAAGTATGTGACATAGGCAGAGGGATTCAGTTTAATGATTGAAATAGAATGGAGACGTCACTGGCACGTTGAGTCTAATCATCATGAAGAAAGGCCTGCTTGTTTATCCTCAGAAACAGCCCGAGGGGACCTCACTAGCACACAAGCTTACCATGCCTGATTGTACTTCCCATGGAAGATTTCAACCTCTCCAGCTACCACAATATAACTTTCCTTGAGCATCAGGATGAATAAATAATCGAGAAAACATACCCATTCTGCCCACATCTAGAGTGGGAATGGAAGCATCAATGTATTCACTCCTTTTTGCCATCCTGAAGCATCGTTTGGCTCAGCAGTAACTGAAATGGTGTGAGGAAACCCTCCAGGTGAGAAGAGCACACCTCCAAGCCCCATCTCACCTCACTAGGATGGGGGTGCTACATCTGTACCACTCAAACCAGCAACATGTCTGCTCCTCTTTTTCCACTCGGCACCTCCCCTGCCCCATCACGTCTCACACAGCTTCATCTAACTCTAAAAATCACGTTCTGCCTCCGCTATCATAGTTCTTAAGCAAGATGTGCCTCTCTGAGAACATCACCCCAGCTTTTCATTTTTCTCTCACTCCACCCTTGTCGCTGTTGAACTGCTAGTGGAGTGAAGAAACCAAGCCGGATAGAATGTGGCGTAAATCTGAATTTATTATTTAATTCTAAAACTTATATAGACTTTTCAAAGGTCCTCCAGATTGGGTCAATTCAAAATTTCCCCTTAGGCCAATTGGCCAGGCTTGAACTGCCTATCTTTCCAGAGACCGTTTCAATAACATCCAAACTTTATTTATAAAACACAAAAAGAAGAAGAAAAAATTCCCATGAAAAAAAGTCTGTGTTACCACACACTCTCACCACCTACTTGTGTTACATGACCAAAGAACTTTTGGCCAAGATCAAAGCAGTAGTAGAAGGTTGGGCTGTTGGTTTGCTTTCTCTTTTTCTCTTTTTAATCCTTCACATCTTCATCCTACTTGTGGTTGAGGTCATCATCTTTTTCACCTTACGGGATCCTTTACTCTCTTCCCACCTTCCCTTCCCATCCTCGGACCACCTGCTTGATTCTTCAATTTCCCATCCCTTCTCCCTCTCTGACCTCAGCCCTGTGCTTTTTTGGATTGTGATGTAGCCCTGACTAGAGCCATGTGTACTTTGGGAGGCCCCAGGAAGCGTCCATCCTGCTGAGGAGGAAGATCTCGTAACCAAAGCCCATAGCTCCATCCTGTCAGTCACTGAATACTACACACTGCTGCTGCCTTCTCCCCTCAGGACTGCTTTGGTTGAAAGGCAATGTTTTTTTCAATGGTTTTTTTTTTCCATGTAAAGCTGATGGATTAACTTACTTAATGAAGCACTCTGCAGTCCGATGACTGTGATTTATTCTTCTTCCCAAGTGGTTTAATTCTACATCAGTTATCCATTGGAACGGAAGTCACAGAGGCTGCTTTAGATCAAATTAAGTAAGAATTCCCCAGAGTCTTCAGTGGGGTACAGTTTTTCTCTCTTCTGGCTGTATTCTTTTTTTTCAGTGCCTGACAAAATTGCTTATTTTTGTTGAAATTCTTAGCAAAAATAACTCAGCAGTTTGGAACAGGAATGTTGTTGTTACAAGTAAAGAGAAGGATAGAAGGCATGTTGTGAGTAAAATATGCTCTTAACAGTGCTGAAAAACATTATTATAGAGGATATCCAAGTGATACACTTGAGATTTGGCAAGATTTGGATCCAAACTCAGGCAATCTTCAGGTTAGAAAGGTTAGGTTTAGCATCTTTAACCTCATCTTGAAACTAGAACATAGCCAGGACTAAAGAAATTACAAATTGTCCTGTGATCAGACAACTTTTATTATGTTTTATTAGTTTGAACGTGACACTGCCATTCAATTTGTTAGAAAACATTGGGCATCAGAAAACATAGAAACATCCACTGAAATACTCAGCGTATGAAGAAGAACTAAAAAATCTGGCAAACAGAGCGTACCTGACAATTCTATTAAAATGAAAATCTTAAGTTTTGCTTCTCCTGAGCTTAGTTGAAGTCCTGGCTCACAGACAGTTGTAGTGAATGTGTATTCCCCAGTACCCTGTGTAACCAGTAAGTCAATTCAGCCTCGGCTGGAACACAGAATCGTTCCCCAGATGATGTGTCTGTGATTCTTTTGCATCCTGAGGCGCTTGGCGAGAATCCTGACAAACAAGGTTAAACTCAAAAGAGACTGAAAACACCCGGGGCAGTGGGTTTCCAAGCTTTGATCAACTGAAAGACAGGGAAGTATTTATTTTTTAAGGGAGAGAAAAAAGAATAAAGAGAGGTCATTTAAGCAATGTAAACTCAACTCAGATAGCAAGAATAAGAAACCCCCAATGCCGACATACCAGGAGGCAGCAGGCAGAAAATATCACATCACTGATATTGTCAGTAGACCCAAAATAGCACAGGAATGAATTTCCACTGAACACAAAGTAAAATTAGAGTTGGTCTAGATTTTAACCAGCTTTAGCCATCAGTGAGCTCTTCGTAGTCACCATCAATGGCTGTTTGGTGTTGTTAATAATGGCTCCTCCAAAGCGATGTGATATTTTTGATAGGAGAGGAATCGCCATTAAGGTCAATCTTTTCCACTAGAGGCAGATCCGTTGTAGAATGAACTTTCTAAATAAATGTTCCATATTTTAGCTAATACTGCAAATTCTGAAGTTGTCACAAGCATCCACACTTTTTTTTTTTTTTTAAATCTATGTGTCTAATGAGAGGCCAGACCAGAGCAAAACAAAATGCTTTTCTTGTTACACCAACACCCTGCAACTTTCACCCTGGATAAGATGGGAGCATCACAAGGATCTCTGCATGTCCATTTAACTCTTTCTTGATGTTGTTACCAGGTGTGGAGTTAATTAATATTGTCACAATAGTATGTGTAAAATGAACACCTTAACTATCATAAAGTTAATGCATCTTTTATTTAGAAGAGGAGTCACATACATGCTTTTCAATGAAAGATACTTCGTTGGTATGCTGAAGCACTAATAAAATCCAAAATACCTACTGGTAAGGACTGAGGCAATAGAATAGAATTTGTAACAAAGACAAAAACAAGACAAGAAGTCTTTTTGAAACACGCTATAATTCAAAGGTCTTTGCTAGCTGCAGAAATTGCTGTCTGATGCTCTTTGGTTTGCATTACTTACAGAGACATACTCAGCAGTCCATTTTAACCATGGAAATCTGAATGCTAGAGATGAATTGGTAAACTCAGAGGCAAAGAAAGAAGCCGTGAAAGAAATTCTTCCTCCATCAAAATACATCAAAACGGAGTCTTCCCAATTCTTTTTCATGATACTTTTACCGTCAGTAAAATCAGGAAAACAGCCATTTATGTAAGGTGTTTCTTTAGTTTTCAGCTGATCTTATACAGGCATCTATTAAGAATCTTTTGTGCTGATTTCAATCTGTTGTTTGAATCTTAGACACGTGAGCTACAAAAATGTTGTACATTTAGGAAAGCCCAAACCAAATTTTAACTTGCTTTGCTTTTCATTGAGAGAATTGCTTAATTAAATCCCAGTTGAAAGATTCTACATGTTATAAGCAAGTTTTAATCACTGATGATGATGAAGAAGCTGGTGGGGTAGGGAAATCATGCTCAACCCTGCTGAGTTTTTCAGTATTTGCAAATTATCAATTATTGGTGTTCTCTCATTACCAATCTTTCCTCCCTTGTCTGTAGCACTCCTGTTATAAAAGATGCTCAAATGATTGTTAGATAAATAGAGATGCTTGCACTGTCTCACAGTACATTCTTAGAGCAGATGTTTCTTTGGCAGTTCCTGATATGAGGAAGATAAGAAGATCATGTTCTCCAGAAAATGCGCTGCTGGGTGTTGGTCAAATCTCCACCTGTCCTCAAGAAAATGTGAGTTTAACTGGCTGTAGCACAGATAACTTCATTGTCTGGAGGCGCAATAATGAGCATCCCAGATACCGAAAACAGAGATCACTTCATTGCATATTAAATTTTCTCTGTTGAGGTGCTTGAAATTACAGACTAAAAGGCTTTTCCTTAAATTTTAGTCTTACTCATTAATGGGGGAGGATTTGTTTGCAATACAGTAAGAAGAATATCCAGAGTTTAAAGTAAACACTGTGCATAAGTTCTTCCCTCTGTAGAGAAATAATATGTCCTATATCTGTTAAGCCTTTGCCTATTTTATTGTTGATGGTCAGCGAGATCTTCTGAGGCATCATTAGCAGAAGAGCTAACTAACCCTGTTCTTTAGCTAATTAAGATACCACGTCTTCTTTCTTGACAGGAGCAAAACTTTGCTGTTATTTCCTCTAAGCAAAAAAACCCTTCCATTTAATTCCTCATAGGTAGAAGATAAATGATTGCCTTGAATAACTCTTCAAAGCCTCGGGCTTTATAAGGCAGAGATGCTGACCTTATGGCTGCTTCTGTCTCCTCTCAAAAATCAAGTGGACACATTTAAGACTCACAGGTCACTGTGCCTTAGGGTCTAGCTCTATTTCATCCCCAAGCACACAACACATGGGATTCTGGAGTCCCTGTAAACCAGAGTAGACGTACATCAGCTATTTCAGATATTCTGCTTGTTTCAGCTACATGCAGAAATATCAAGATCTTTTCCTTTCCCAGTAAGAGCAGGACTCTTTAAGAACAAAGATTTAACAAATCCCACCTGCTAAGGCTGTTACCTCCCTCACCCAGCTCTTATCGCCCGCTATCTATTGCTGCTTCTCCAAGGGGATGTCAGCATGTGTGTGCTTCCCTGCCTCTGCTCAGAAAGTGAAGAATGGCATTTGAGTCAGGAGATTCATGTGGGATAAAGCTAGAACTCATTCAAACTTAATTCCCTTTGCTTCTGAAGCTTTCTCAGAAAACATACGTCCCTCAGAACAGCTTCTTCCTTCCCTCCTACTCTGTGCCTTTTCTAACCAGCATGCCATAGCAGATGCCAGGCTTGCTGCTAGAGAGTGGAAACCTCATTGTCATGGACCTCTTGCTGCCAGGCATCGAGATTCAGGGTGCAGTGGGTACAGGATGTTGGTCACTGAGTGGGAAAGCGAAAATGTTCTGCCCCAGACCATGGGGCAGCTTCATTTGCATCCTAGACCCACTTCTTTTGCTGAGGTTCTCCACCTGCTTTCCCCACGAGAAAGGAGGCATGTAGCCCAGATTCAACCCTGATGCAGAGATCCCAAGGCCATTGTCCTTCAAGGAGTGCTGCCACAACAGAGGGGTTCACACAGATGCAAATGTTGCAACTGGGGAAGTGTTTGGGGGAAGGAAGCCCAGGCACCACACCAGAAGGCTCCTGGCTGCCCAGGTGGGGTGAGAGGAGCTCTGTCCTTTTCGTTGCTCCATCAGCTCATCTCTCAGGATCAGTTCTGACGGGGTGAGGCAGCAATGCCTGGGAGATGAGGTCCCAGGAGGGACACTGTGTTTGCAGAGACGCTTGTCCTCTGCACTGCATTTAAGGCACCCTCAGGTTGGCTGGAAGGGGCTCTGTTGGTGACACCGGCCAAAGCTTTGCATCAACAGTTTGCTGTCAGTGAGGCCTCCCTCCTCCAAGGCTGTCAGCAGCACTCAGAGCCACTGCATGGTGCACATGGATCCTGCAGTTAAGGAAGAAGGGCATTACATTTCGTGGTTCATAGGTAACGTCTGTCTTGCATTTCACACCTGGGGCCCCACACTGGCATTCAAAACCCCAAAGATGTCCTGATAAATGCATCATCTGCAGCAGCTAGCAAGCAATGCCCTTTGCTGCTGCTGCATTAAGAGTCCTGATCAAACCAGCACTGGCACAGTCTTTACATACAGACCCTTTTCTGGGGAGAGATCTTACAAACAGAGCAACACTGAAGTGACAGCTTCCCAAGAGGGTCAGGGTCACAGCCCTCCAGTGACCATCATTCTAGGACACGACTGGAGAACACAAACAAGTAAATGACAATTTTGGAAACCTTTACAGTCCCAGCCCAGGCTACAGGCTCTCCAGGGAAGTGGTCACAGCACCAAACATGACACAGTTCAGAAAGCACATGGACAACGCTCTCAGGCACATGGTGTGATTCCTGCTGTTGTCCTGTGCAGAGCCAGGAGCTGGATTTGATGATCCTTGGGGGTCCCTTCCAGCTCAGGATAGTCTGTGATTCTATGACAAACACAGAGAAGATTTTGGGCTTAAACATATTTCTCTACTATCGCATCTGGTTTATAAGGTCTTCAGGATTTCCTCCACCCTCCTTGTCTTTTCATTTCTTGTATGCTTGGTTTTTCACATTAAGGTTCTGTTCTGTCTTATGCTCCATTTTCTCTTCCACAATAATCCTAAGAATGGACTTTCAGGATAGGTGTAATTAGCCTGATTTCTGCCAACCAGGCTACCAGCTCAACTGGCCTGCTGAAGTTATTGGGGTTTCATTATACACAACAGATTTAATTCTTTACAGGCCTCCCACAGTTCCTTAATTACATCTTGTTCTCCACATATCATTATTCCTTAACTGGCCTCAAATTAAAGAGAGTTTAAAAAAAATATTTAATCCTTTCTTACTTGTGGTTGTCTAACATCCATATAAACAAAAGATGCCTTAAAATAGCCTTGTATATTTGAAGTTTGGAACTGAAAATTTTCTGCAAAGATAATAAAGTCAAACCCTGCTGTGTTCCTGGTCTTAATTTAATAGAATAATAGCCTGGTAAGGCCATCCTGGGATCTAACAGTCCCTTTTCCTCTCTGAAGGATTGGGCTATTATACCTAGACCATGTCTAATAATTTGTCTAGCCTGATTTTAAAATCCTTCCATAAACACTCTCCTGTGTAGCATATTTAGGCACTGCACCACAGATAAATTCCTAATACCACACCAAAAAATATCTGCAGTGCAAATTCATTGAGTTCATCACAGTTTGTTTTGCAAGGGTCTTTGAGAACAAATTACCATCTTTCTCTTTAACAGGCCTTGAATACAGGATTATTATTATTATATCTTATTTCTAGTCTTCTCTTTTTTATACCAAACAAAGCAATTTCCTTCAATCTTTTCTCAAAAGTCACGACTTTGGCTCTTGTTTTCTGGCCATGCTTTCTCTACCTCCTACCTTTTTCATTTCCCTCTTCTGGACTCCTCCCAGTTTGGCAACCCTTGAGAAAGCGTAGTGTCCAAAACTGTTCCACGGCAGTGTCAGCATCCCAGGGTCAAGCAGGGAAGGATAATTACCTTGCATATGTTACCCACAACACTTCTGTCAGTGCCTCACAGCAAGAGATTCCCTTAGTTTTGTAACAGAATCATATTATGGCAGCATCATTTGTCATGGCCCCATTAGACAGCTCCATAAGAGCAACCATGCACTTTCAGTCCCTATTTTATAATTTGTATTTTCATTTCCCTTTCCCAAGGTTAAGTGTTTGTATACAAATACTGAATTTTCCCTTGTTGATTTTGGGCCTTTTGTGCTGTTTCGCAATATGGTTCTGAATTTTGATCCTGTATCTCCAAGAGCTTGTAATCCCTCCTGGCCTCATGTTGCTTGAACACTTGTGTGTTTCACGAGTCATGTTGTTGATGAAAATGCTGAGCAGAAATATGATTTCTGCAGAGCCCTGCATGGAATGCCTTCCCAGTTTAACCTCAAAGCGTGTGAGTGTGTGCTCACTGTACGGTGACCCTGGGTGGGTAAATGTTTCCTTTAGAGCATGTCAGAGGGGACCATGCCAAAAGCCTCAGCAGAGTCAAGACACATCTACTGCTTCTCCTTTATCCATGAGAACAATTATCCCATCAGAGAAGGAAACTGTTAGTTAGACATGATTTATTCTTGACAAATCTACTGTGACTGGTTTTATTAGCTTATTGTTCTCCAGGTACTTTATACATTGATTCTTGTGTATCTTTCAGGATAACACAGAGTTGTTCTCTCCCTGAATCTTGCTTTTCCTCTTTTGAAGAATGGCTTCTGTGGGTTTTCTTCTCGTTCCTAGAGAACCTCCTCTTCTTTTGTTACCAACAGATGTTACTGGTTCAGATATTGCTTCAGTTTCTTAGATATTCCAGGGTCACTTTAATCAGGCCACTCTAATATATGTAACACATTAAATATTTCCTAACCTCTTCTTTCCTTACTCTCTGTGCTTGTAAACAACCTAAATGCTTTAGGCATTTGCTAGCAATTTATGTCATGCCTGAAGCAAAGATGTCATTAAATATCTCAGCTTTCTCATCATGGCTTATTATTTGTAATCCTTGCCTATTGAGGAATGGGCCAGAATTTTACTTTGCCTTTTTCTGCTCTTTTAGGGTTCATACAGTCTTTTCACATTAATTTGTTAGCACCCTGAATAGTAGGAAGCCATTGTGTAGTTTATCTGTCTGGGCTCAACCATACACTTTTGGTCTGGTTTTTTGCTACCCAGCTTTAGCCAGATGTCCTTGTTCCTAATTTGTAAATAAATCCCTTTTTAACATTCAAGACTTTAAAGAGCTTCTCCTGCAGCTCTTCCTTCTTACGCTGATTCCTTTCTCCTTCGCAGAACAATAATTTGCTGTTGTGTTTTAAATACAGCTTCTTTCAGTAACTGCTAACTCTCCTGCACTTCTTTATCCTTATCTCTCCAAAAGAATCCTCTCACAATTTTTATGTTATTTTTATTTTATTATCTGCTTTACTGATGCCCATTATCCCTATTTTGCTTTTCTCATGCTGACCTTTTCTTAAAATAATCAACTATGATCAATAGTTTTGCAATCATTTCCTCTCCCTTAGTCCCTGGAATCTATCATTTTTACACAAGTTGGCCCGGTGTGTTGAGAAGCTCTGGGCCAAAAAGATGCTGTAGTTTATGGTCAGAAAAATAGAAGTGAAAAAATAAAGCATGACCTGTTTGAGCCTGCATGCAACAATATTTGTACTGCTTGAAAAGGGCCAACATGACTCCAGAAATGCACAAAGATTATCTGTTTAATTCTGATGGGATATGACAACTGAGTTGCACCACACGCATGGAGGAGTAATGTTTATTTAACTACTTAAGGAAGTCTAAACCAGTCAGCGCAGTTACCTCAGCAGAATTTAGATTTTCTATGGTGTTAGCAGTCACCTCTCTCATTGTCCAAGCACACAAACTTCTGTATTCTGCAACTTATTATTATTATTATTTTCATAACTTCAGAGTGATACTCAGCCTCATGGTGAACTGCCTGCAGTAGGACAGTGGTGGAGGGACTAAACAACAACCAAGTCATGCCTCTATTCTGTGACCCAAAATGCTCTTCAAAGCTAGAATATGTGAGGGAAAAAAGGGGAGAAATCCCACATAAGTTCCTTACCTGTTCAGGTTAGGAAAAATCTAAATACAGCACTACTAGTAGCCTCTTTTATGTCAGACTGATAGATTTTAAATGGCTTCCAGGAGGGCCCCACTTTCATATTTCAGCTGTCTTGCTGTCATTGTTAGACCTGGAAGCTCAGTAGTAGATGATGGAAATATTTGTACAGTTAAACACCAGGAGAGAGCTGAGGAAATAAACACACACGTCAGGAAACTGCTTGAATGGGGAGTTCACTTCAGACAGAAATCTCCCTTCAAGCCATAGAATGGAAGACTGCCTAGATCCATCCTTTTCTAACTTTCTCTTAACTGTCAGACCAGTAATTTGGCTTGTCATTCCCTTGGCAGAATGTGACGCAGGTTTAGATGCCTGCTCTCCATCCTCACAAAAACACAACATGTGCAGAACTGTTCATGACAATTAGACTTTAAAAGCCTGCTGTGGGAAATCTCACACGGAAGCTTAGTGAATATTACAACCATCTCACTTGCCAATATACCTCCCTCAGCAGGAATTTAGGAGGAAAAAAACCAACTTTGTTTGCATATTCACTGGCTCCTAGAAGCTGTCACTGTCGATGAATAAGGAGAAGTTCTTTCGTGTCCCCTGAGACCACTGTACTTCTCCGAGTCACAGAATTATGAGAATCTTGGTTTACTGCCTCACAACAACCACATTATAGCACTTTTTTCCCCAAGAAGTCTGTTGAAATATTTCCAAAACGTCTCACTGATAGGTTGCTCCAAAATCTTCCTCTTCTGATAGTTAACCACTGCTCTTGTTTTGATTTTTAGCTCAAATTTCATCATGGGCAACATATAATATTTTTCTTCCATTGCAAGTATGGTCCTTAATCATTTTTCACCTCCCTAGTGTAGATACAGATATTTATACCTCTCTCTCTTTTATGAACAGCAACTATACACCACTCCAGCTTTCATTTTGCTAAACAAGCCAGAATGCTCTTAGCTTTCCTCTTAAAACAGACAGTCTATTCCCATTTTTGGCATCTGCTCCAATTTTAATGGATTTTATTTTGAGTACAGCTGACCAGATCTCCTGCAGGCAGATTGCTGTGACCTTGGACGCTGCTCAATACACCTTTACCCCTATTAAAACTACCAACCCTCCATTCACAACTGTCTATTTCTATCACCGAAGCCTTATACTACAGCATTCTGATCATCCTCTGCAAAATTCACTGGGTTTTTCCCTTATTTTGTGTACAAACATTGTTAATACAAATGTGTGTTAAAAGTACTCCCAAATCCACTCATTTATTACCTTATCATCAACCCTACTACCTCTCCTCTAGCCCCACACAACCCCTTTGACAACAGCACACTGCTGCCTCCCTTTCTTCTAGATCCTCACTTATCACAAAATAATTGTATTAACCTGCTACTGGGCTACATGGGAAATTACCAATTATGTTATTGCAACTGTGCAAAGAGTTACAGCTACAGAATTGCTTTTCTTGCCAAAGAACAGGAGTGAGTTTCTCCACCGTGAATGATATATTACAAACCCACATAATATTTTTTCCATTTATCTCCATCTTCCCTATTAATCTTTTCTTCAACATCTGTACTAAATCTTTAAATCCTGCCAAGGTCAGCTAACGGTTGGTAATGGATGGCTTCATGATTTCTCTGTTGGTTAAACAGGTCCTGTATGTGCTGTTCTCCAACCACACAGTCCTGGCTAATTTGCTCACTGGATGGATAAACATCATTAAGGGAATTGCAGTTTCATTTGCCAACTTTTATAATCCCAGTTAAACTGAGTAATAAATAATCTAAGTTTAGTTTTCACCCAAACCCAGAATGTGATAATTTGTTCTCCTTTAATTATTCCCATTACCCTGTTTCACAGCCACATTTTGTAATCTCTCTGCTACTAAATACTGAGCCAAAATACTAATTTTGCTTTTCACTAGATTTAGATTACCTTTAGTGTCCTTAATGGTTTTTAACCTTATCCTTCCCGTAAAGAAAACGAAACCTCACACCTTTTTCTTTGCTCTTTGTTACTTATATAGCTAAAGAGGTTTTACTGTTGTTACAGCAGTAGCTGGTTTCTTTTGTAAGATCCTAGTCACCCTCATTTTTGGAAATCCAACCTTTTCCTCATGCTTTCTGAAAAAAACACGGATTTTTTTAAAGATGCAAATCAGAACTTGAAGACCAAGAAGAAGTCAAAAGATAAAAACATCCAGGCACAGGTTTTTGGCTAACACAGCCCATTTCAGTGACTAATGGAAAAAGTGGATCTGTTCCTTTTTCTGTCTCTCCTTCCTCCTAGCCTCAAAATGTAGAAATCCTGGGAAGAGCAATGCCAATGGTGCTGATGTGCATCTCACAGGGGCAGATGAAGCCCTGCAGTGACTGGGAGGAACTGGGAGGGATGCGCTGCACAGCCTCGTACCCGTGACTCCATCTCGCAGTGTGTGAGCAGGACTGCATTGGGCAGTGGTAATAAGGGGGCTGTGACTCCCCTGGTCACCGCTGCTCTTCTGAAAAAACACACCGGCTTCCCGTGCTATTTCCACAAGGATAAAAAAGGGATCTGTTATACCTAAAATGCAAAAGGGGGGCAGGCAGGAAGCAGTGGAAAGAGAAGAGCGTTGTTCAGACATGGAGCCCGTTTCACACCCGGCACTGTGACCCACATACCCACACTGTGCTGAGGGCAGCTGTACCTGAGCTAGGTTTGACTCTTTAGCAAGGCTACAGAGGCATGAATAACAGTGTAAACACTGCTCAACATGGTCTGAAACAGCAGCAGAGGACTTCCAAGTTTGACACAGGAAATAACTTGATCAAGGGAACAACAGCAGAGATGGCTGTCTGTGGAGAAAACCCTTCTTGGTGGTGGCTTTTAAAACCTGGTGAAGCAAATAGGTCAGGAACAGCCCTGACCCCTTGCAGCTGGATGATGGGTGAGAAAATTGTTTGTCCTCTGTCTTGGTGCTGTATTGCTGATTCTGAAGGCTGCTGACCACTCAGAGCGAGAGGCAGTGGATGGTACATCCTGTGTGAGAGACTCTCCTGCTGTTTCATTACTGTCATTATCCAGGTTGTACTGTCTTGAGCACTACTCTCTGTATTTGTGCTTTCAGTGTCAGGGCAGAGATAAAGGTAGGTGCCTCATTTAAAATCAGGGGGATCTTTCACTAGGTAGGAGCAGTACAGGCCTTGATGGTTTTTTGTCTAGTTTTCCTCACATTCCCTTGTTTCTCTTCTTATCCCTTCTTGTACTGTTGTAGTTTGTTCTCATCCTGCAAAAGTTATAAAGCTACTTTGCTTGAAGGTGCTTGTTCCCACTCTGTCCTGATTCAGCCACTGAAGACAGAACCCAAACCTGTGGACTTGTGAGTACACTCTGAAGATCACAAGCCTCCATAACCAAACCCTGAAGAAACAGGACTGAGATCACTCAGTGCATCACAGCAACGTGCCCATGGTTTCTGGTGAATCCTAGGCCTGAATCTTTCGTCTCTCCTAACCTCAAGGTCATTCAAAGAATATCAGAAGAAATAAGAAGGTGTCCAGCTTGCAACAGCTTCCTTAGGCAAAAGGAATTCTCTTGACCAACACTTCTTTTGTTGCTCCTTTTTATTGATGCTGGTCAGCCACAGCTGTTCTAGCAGTACCCAACTTTCATCTCTGTTCCTCATGCTGCAGGAGGATTACATTTGTTTTCTACTAACCAAACTTTTCCCAGACTCACAAACCTCGTTGGGGTTGGAAATAACTCCTCCTAGAATTCAACATTAAGCCAGTGATTGTATAGGGTACATTTTAATAGCAGTGAGCTGTCTCCATTTTCATCATAGATGGTAAAGACCTCTAAGAACATTTACAGGCATCTTTGCATGATTTCAGTATGAGTTGTATTGCTCAGGATGTGCAAATCAAAAACCACTGGCAATAAGAGGATAAGCAACATAAATGTTTGATTATAACAAAATCCATTTTTTAAAAACAAGCTGAAGAGCAACAGCTGCTGTTCAGGCTTATCATTTATTAGCAGGCAGTCATCAGAACAGAAGTGCAACAGACTTCGTGACAGCGCTTCTATTGCTACAAGACCAAAGATAAGAACAGAAAATAAGAAGAGAACTATATTAAGAGAAACATTTATTTTGTGGTTGAGTAGCAAAGTGCCTTTTCAAATTCACAGGAACCTCTGAGATCTTAAATAGCAACATTATACAATAACAGAGATCAGTTATTTACAGCAGCCAGAGAAATTTGTTGCTGCTGATAAACAACACATTAATAACGTCTCACACAGACCAGTTAGTTCTTACGCCGTGTTACTGAACACGGGATTGAATTTGGTCCAAAGTCTGGAAGTCCTTTGCAATTAAAATGCAAAACCTGATCCTGCAGATTTTATTTTATATCACGTTTATTACAAGCAGCAGCCCCCCATAGTTTATTAGACCTAAACTGCTTTAAATAATTTAGTTGCAGAATATATTATTATACAATGGTGGAGGTAAAAAAGAAACTAGGAAGTGCAGCTAAAGGAAGTGAAGAGGGAATTAGGAAGTCTTTTCTTTTAGGTTGTTATAGGCCTATGGTAGTGATCAAGGAGTAGAAGGTTTGCTGCAGAGCACAAAGGATGCTCTACGGACAGAGTGCAGCCTGAAGAGATGACCAGAGAAAAAGCAAAAACTTTGTATGAAGGTATGAAAATCTATATTCAGGTTCAATAAAAGTATGACCCCTGATTTGGAGCAGGTATAAACTGCCCCATCTCCACTGATTTGCTGTACTGCTTGACACTAGCTGAGAAATTGCCATGCCTTGTTTTTCCATGCTAAATAAAGCAATGCACAGCCTTGTTCTCCATTATGTATCACATCAGCAGGGTCCGTTCCTGAAGCTCTTGCTTCTTTCAGTTAATTTCAGCTGCATCTCTGTGTTCAAAAATAAGATGAGATTAATGCCAGCTGCTACACTGGTTCCCCAGAATTTAAAAAGCACTTTAGCATGGGTGCTGAAGTCATATACTCATCATCCTGTCTCCACGGAGCGAAGCGTGGACGGGGCTGTTGCTCGCACATATGTGCAGCCATTGTGCATGAAAATAAATGGGCACCATTACAGTGTAATAAGAATGATCACAGATGCTGAAAGAACCATTGAACATGTCACAGCCAGAGCTATGGAGATTCCTGATGGTTGCTCACACTCCTTCCACAAGCCACATACCATCGCACCATGGTGTAGCTCCCAGGGAGCGCAGTCGGAAGGGCAGCTGTGTGATGTGCAATGCTCTTTCCCACCTTGTTAGTTAGGTTAATTTACAGTGCATGCTGGGAATCAAGCAGCAAAACACAGAGGAAAGCACAGCATCGTTAATGGTTTATGGATGGATTCTGATTATTTAGTCCTGACGGAAAATGTAACAGACGTTTTATTTTACTGTTGAAAAGATTGGCACTAGTCTCATCGTGAGCAGAATATCGGACACTGCAGGATGTGAGGAGGATTGGAGAGAAGGAAAGGCCATAAGAGAAGGGTTTATGATTTCCTCTTGTCTAAAGAATGAACAGCCCATTGATCTGATAAACAAAAACTTCCATGATTTACATGAAGAAACTGATTTCTAAGTAAGAATCAGGCTTTGTTTTGACATTAGTTGGATTTTACCTACGTCACAGAAAGGGAAAGGACAGCTTTCAGCTAGATCAGCTTGCTGCAGGGCTGCACATTTGCCAGTGCTGCAGAAGGCAGGTTACAGGAGTGCTTAGCTGGAGTGGGAAGTAAGGGTGAGGGCTCAGTGCTTTCAGTAGCATTTAGACATTTTCTGGATGAAAGCACAAATGAAATCATGATTTCAGTAGGCGAAGCCTCCTGCTTCATACTGCTGGAGATGAGAGATGTGAATTTATTATTGCTTAAAACTTATGTTACAGGTTGACACCTCACTCAGCCCAACTTTTTTCCTCCTCCTTCATCTGCAATCCCCATCCAGGCTGTGGGAGCTCTGCATGCATCAAGGGTAAAAGAGCAAAAGGAAAGAAACACTCCCTGAAAAAAAACCCTGAAAGTCTTTTGAAATTTGTCCCACCTGCTAAGAACAAAAGAAGGCCTTGTATGCTTGGAACTAAACATACCACATTGCAACAAATGTGAAGAACAGTGAACATCAAAAGAAATGCTCCCCAAAACAGGGTGTTAAACACAGCAGCATGAGGATAATCAAACAGTGCGGTGATGCTAAAGGGAAGAGATGCCAACCCAGCAACCCACAGATGCACAGTTCCAGGAGAAGGAAAGAACCTGCTCCTGCCAGGTACCAGGGAGCACCTTCTCTCCTTATCTGCAGACCTTGAGCAGGTACCAGCTGGTATGATCCTGCCTTTTTATCCCCATCATTTTGATTCAAGGAGAGTAGGAGGTGTAAGAAAACAGAAGCCATGCACACTCACATTAAAGTCTTAACTCTGGTCTTCATTATGGGGATGCAGTTACTTGCACTGGTGCAGCAGGTCTCTACTAAGTGTAGGAAACCATTCCAGATGAAAACACATTCTTTGAAACATTTACACAGAGACAAGAGATGTTTTAAAAAGGTTCTGCATTTATCTTTCCAGGCACTGCAATACAGCACAAAAGACTTACCCATTAAAGAATAAATGATGCATAAAGTGATTTTTTAAAATTATCACAGAAAATAATATTTTATAGCTGACTTTAATTTTCAAGTGTCTGGTTATATTAACTTTCAGAGCAAATACAAGGTACTTGTTGTCAGGCAGGTTGTTTGGAATTTCTGCTTTGTCATCAGCTCAATTTATAAAAACAAATAAAATGAAGAGAGTATTAATTCAAATTAATGTCCTGTGACAAGGTGGTGGACATGTCCCATTTATTCCCATGTATATTGCTACGAACAACTGTAAACTGAAGCCAATGCCAGGACAGATGTCACCTATATTTAATCTTACGCACTGAATATGTATTTTGATAGCAATAAAATTACCCAATGCATAAAACTAAAGATCAATAAGTCTGCACAGTGCCCAGTTATTGGATTAATGCTTTATGGTCTGTCTGACTTACAATTACTGGCAAAAAGGAATGGCATAGTTGGGAGTAAATATTTCATGGGATAATGAGGTCTCCTGTGTCTGTATTTTTACACAACACCCTGTGCAGTGTTTGGCTGGATTGCAGGCTTTCTGCTGGCTCTTTCTACACAGCGGTGTTTCAGTATGCAGCATCAATTCCTGAAGGCTATGGCTCTATCGATGGCATCTACCACTTATTTGTGAACAGAAAAGATTTATCCTCGATGCTTGTACAGTGCCCTCTCACCTGGAGCTCTTCTCCTAGTTTAAAGCGGAGGTGTCATAAAACGACGGGCTGAATTGATGTTGACACAGTGCCCTGGCACTCAACCCCCCCTCCCAGGACGGGATCCGAGACACAAACGCGCGATCCGCACGGGATGCAGGCGCTGCTCCACCCCGGGTGGGATGCTATCCCACCCTCACCTCCAGCCGCCACCGCGGATCGCTGAGGGCCTTCCCCACCCTCCAGGGCTGTGAGGTTTCCTGATGTCTTTGTGGGGGGGATCGGGGTGGGTTTTTTAGCACGTTTAAGCTTGTTGGAGCGGACTCCCCGTCGGCACAGCGGTGAGCGCGGCCAGGCCAACATTACAGCCTGGGGGCGGGCCGAGGGAAGGAGACTACCCCCCTTCTTCCCCGGGAGCTGCCTCCTCTCATCGGCGGAGGGGCGGTCGCCGCCGGCTGCGCGTCCCTGCCGGGCGGTAGCCGAGGACCGCGTCCCTCCATCCCTCCCTCCCTCCCGCCGGGGCTGGCCGGGGGCCGGCGCGCCGGGCCCGGCGGCGGCTGCGGATGAGCCAGGCGAAGGAGCTGGTGGCGTACTGCCTGCTCCTGGGGCTGTCCGTGCCCCT